>BGPR01004221.1:0-31338 GCA_013235015.1 Araneus ventricosus | reverse complement strand
GGTCAAAAAATACCAAAAAAATGCTTACGTAATATTTGAACGGCCCCCTTTAATTCTTTATTTATAATTTTTTTATTGAAATGTAGTGGCATATTGAGTTTCAGGGGCATTAAAGTTTTTTTTACCCGATTGAAACGAAAATTGGACAATTAGGGTTAAAATACCACATACCAAATTTCATTTATCTAAGTCGTTGCGTTTAGGAATTATCGTGTTCACAAGCATGCGATTACAGAAACCAACAGACAGTTAACGCATCGAGGGATTTCGTCCAAAATTTAATACGGACCTACATTCCTAATTTTTAAAACTATGTACCAAATTTTATCTATCTAGCTGTTTAAGTTCTAGAATTATCGTGTTCATATGAACCCTAACAGACAAATTTTCCTTGGACGGACTTTATCCAAAAATTGATTGAAATATACTAATTTTGTATTAAGTCCATATACCAGATTCCTTCTTTCTAGCTCTAACCGTTGTTGAGTTATTGTGTTCACAAACATAATTCCAAAATTGTTTTTTTCGGACTCGGAGAGGTCTAAAAACTGGAGATTCGCCAAAATCTCGTGTTGAAATTTACGATCAACGATTATAATTCTTTCTCTTTGTATACTTCGTTTACTAGAATGTAAAAACGTTCAAACTTTTTTTTTCTATCAATTTTACGAAAATGCGCTAGCTACGAAGTAAAATATTATTGAATTTTTTTTCTACAGACAATTTTTTGCAAACTTCGCAAAATCAAAAAATAAGGAGAAAAATTTAACACCTATTCGAAATTAATCAGGTGCCTTTTCACAATTTATAAATATCTTGGACGTTATCGGTGTGATATTCAAAAACATTTTTGGGTCTTTTCATACCAAATATAAAGGAAATTTAACTAACATAAAACTGACACTTTATTGTTTTTCTTAAAAAATAAAATTATGCATCTAATTCAAATATATCATACAGCTTGGAAAATAAATAAGAGTCTCATTATTATCCATTAAAGTTCAGAATGAAAATAAAAACCTGTATATAAATCAGAATTTTATTTTAAAAAATTATACTTTACAAATTACAGCACACACACAAGATATTGTGATAAAACACATTGCCTAGCATGTGACGGTTGAGTTTGGAAATAATTCAATGCCTGAGACTACTATTATTATTAGAAGAAGTGTCTTCAAACTCGTTAATAACGTGTCGGGATGCATCATAGGTTTGTAACACATATTAGTGGATTCTTGTCTCATAGCATTTATTAAAATTCAGCTGGCAATTGGCATAAGAGTTACCAAAAGCAATGCAATTCAGGCATTTAGATTTGATCACTTATTGAAGAATGCATATCAGCAAAACTATAACGCTCAAGGAACTAGTGCATAAATTCAGTATCATTGAAGTAAGCATTGATATTTTCTTAGAAATGGTTTTGTGTTCTTACATTTCAAGGAAGAAATAAACATTTTCACTGACTATTGAAATAAACTTAAACTGCAGATGTTATCAGACTCTTAATAAGATAACTAAAAGTCTGATAAGATCACTCAAACATTAAATTTAGTTGATTTTATTCTTTACGTTTTCATGTAAACCAAAATTTTCTCTAACAAAAATACAATATTTTTAAACATAAAAAATTAAATTTCCATCCCTTTTCTTTAACATTTGTTTCAATGTTTGTTCAAAGTGAACAAAAAATTAATTAAATAATAATTATTTAAAAAAATAATTGTTATTTTTCGGAATTTATTTCATTTTTATGAATTTAAAAGAAATTCTAAGTAGTGTAATATAGAAAACTAATCTAGAAAAAAAACTGTTATAGTTTTAAAATATCACACCTAAACCTTAAAATTATTTTTTTCAATTTAATGCTATATAACGAAAAAAAAAACCCACTCTTTTCTTATCACCCCCGGCTTCTCAAATTTTTCTATGCTTGAATGGGGTATTGAAAGAGATTGGACCACAAAATCTATTTTACTTAACAATTCGATTAAAACATTGATGCATTGAAATAAAATCTTATATAACATAAGTGTATTACAGGGAAAACACTTGAAACATAATACAATTTCAATCCAGGCTGACAAATATTAAACCGAATTTATACAGAATCCAAATTCGGACACACACAACTAGAAAAAAAATCCAAAACTGACCTTCTTTCTGAAAGAAGACCTCAATGAAGATAGCGTTAAAATGCCCCAAGCCAAAGGGGGTGTGGGGTCTTGGATCCTGTGGTATCTCTAATTTGCAGTAAGCCCATTCTTATCAGCACTCATTGTGTCGACCGCTACCCTACCCAGCTAATCAATCAAGATGTCAAACCAAGGAAGGGGGAAGAAATTCGGAAAAATACGTTTCTCGCACTTTAGAGACAGTTCACAAGGGACGTAAATATTCGGGCTGACCGATTTCGGCGTGTCCCTGACCACACGTTGAAATGTGTGTTTCCCGCTTATGGGGTAGTCGAAGGTCGACGTAGAAATACGTGTGAAACACTCAGAGGGTTAAAGCTGACTGTTTTAGATGAAAAACTATTTAACTTAAAGAATTAAAGCTCATTCAAACCCTTCGAGATTGAATTTTTTTCTTGAACTTGAAACCTTTCCTGATGCTTCAACAAACATCTTTATCAAATCTTTCTTTTTTCTCGCATATGTCTTAAATCATTTGTCTTATGAATTTTCAAATATTAATAGAAAATTGATCATTTTAATTCATAATTAAACTCAACGCTTTCACTTAAATATATCCATGTCCACACCTACACAAAGCTTATAAATTCATTTTTTAACATGTTTCAAAGTCGCTCTACGTTTCGAAAATATATTTTCAATGACGAATGCAATTATTGACAAAATATAAAAGCAATCATATTAAAAAAATCTCTTTGGTTTAAGTTTTCCTTACATAGCGAAATTTCATAAAATTGAACTTAAAATTTCAAATTTCTACAAGTTTCGAAAATCTTAAAAAATTAAACTACTTGAAAGCTGACTGTTACAGATGATAAACTCTTAGAACTTAAAAAATTAAACTCATTCAAACACTTCGAGAATGAAATTTTGTCCTAAACTTAAAACTTTTTACAATGCTTAAGCAAACAAACATCTCTATAGAATCTTTCTTTCTTTCTCACACATGACTTAAATCAGCTGACTTACAATTTTTCAAAGATTAACAGAAAATTAATCATTTTAAAGCATAATTAACCTCAGCGCATTCACTTAAATATTCACACACTTTCATGAATCTTGTAATTTCAAACTCAATCTACGTTTGAGCATATTTTTTTCCAATGACTAACACAATTATCGACAAAATATAAAAGCAATCATTAAAAATCTCTTAGGGTTTTGAGAATAGCAAAAGATAAAACTATTAACCACTTCTAGATAATTATATCCTTCTATTTCGAACTTGGAATTATACTAGATGTGTGAAAACTTTACATAAATTCTTTTCTATTAAAATAAATCATAATGAAATAAAACATTTAAACTTAATGAAAAGTCCACTGCATTGACTTGAATAGTTGAATTCTCTATTTCTGTTGTTAGAAGTTTTATACAATAAGTCTTTGACATATATCTGTTTATGCTTGTTAATCTTTGATTCTCTCAGCACTCTTTCCCATGTATCAATTTATTTCTGTTAATAATATCAAAATTTTTCCTTCACATCTCAGCTTTCAAATGTTTCATAAAATTTGTTCTATGAAAGTTAGATCAAAGCGATTAATTATCCTTCTTCGCTCTTTTCAGGAAGATTATAGAAAAAATAATTTGTTATGAATTTTCAAAGCTTACCTTGATTCCAGAAAATTAATCGTTTTGATGCATTATTAACCTTAAAATTAACGATTCATATATTTTAATGTTTTCCGTCTTGCATTCCCTTATATCACGAACACACCAACATGTCTATTTAAGTTCAGCCTTCATTTCTCATTATTATCTCTTATCTGTCTTTTAAGTTCCAAAATGTTTTCACTCACATGACTATTTCCCTATCAAATGCCTTAAGAAAATGGATTACTCACTATCTCATGCTAATAATGCTCTCTTTGATAAAAGTTGTCGAGAATCTTCTGACATAGTTTTAAGAAAAAGAATTACTCACTATCACGTGCTAACAGAAAATTATTGACGACGTTCCATTTAGATAAATGATATCTCATTGACCCCAATGAATTGCTTAAATAGTGACATAGATGAGAAAAAATTCATTCTTCATCTTCCTTCGGGTCACAATTGAAAATGGAGACAACTGAAGCTGCTTTAGAAAACCTCTCGTCTATTATCACTATTCCAGGTTGGGGCCTTATAACTGTCGATCAGCTGGATTCTCCCTTTGAAGGTGATGAGAATGATACTGTCGATCCAGTGTTTCCCTGCACGTTTTGTGGCGAAACGTTTGCTCTACCCAGCAGCCTGAAAAACCACGAAAGACTGAGACATGGAAATAAACGACAGAGACGTGATCCGTCTCCGCAACCAGTCACCTCAGGTCTTCAATTAGGCGGTGGTGCTACAAGGAAAAGGCAGAGATGTGTTCCAACGCCGCAACCGTGTGCCTCGACTCTAAAATCAGATGCTGATGGTCCAATAAAGCAGAGACGTGATTCATCGTCACAAGCTGGTCCCTTCAATCTTCAGTCTGCTACAAGTGATCCAATTCGAAGATCCGAAAACAAAATTTTCCCCAGTGCCACCATTTTTAAGGACTTAGACTTCGTCAAGAATGGACATAATTTAAATATTGTTTATCAACAATAAAAGGACGAAGCTGATAAAATATTCGATGAATTGGAAAGTGAAATTAAATATTTTCCTTCTGAAATGGCTACGGTGTTCATCTATAACAAAAGATATTCAGTGCCTAGAAAAGTTTCTGCTTATGGTGATAAAAATTTAACTTATACTTTTTCTGGAAACACTCTTTCTACAAAACCTTTAATACCTATTCTAACAAAAATTTTAAATGAAGCAAATAAATTTCTTAAAGAAGGTTCATTTAATTATGTTCTGATAAATCGTTATAAAGACGGTTAAGATAAAATAGGGTCACATAAAGATAATTAAAAAGATATGGATCCTGGTCTGCTATTGTTACATTTTCATTTGGTGCTGAAAGAACAATGATTTTCAAGAGAACTAATTTTGACTCAGTTAAAATTCCTTTGAAAAATGGGAGTGCTTTAGTCATGAATCCACCAACAAATGAATTTTGGTTTCATGAAATCCCTAGAGAACAAAATATAAAAGATGTTCGCATTAGCTTAACGTTTCGAAAAAATTTATCAAAAAAAAGTGAATGTTGATATAAGAACGAGTTTTGTTTTTTTACTTGTAAAAAAAGTACGTGTTATATATTTATGTTGCATCAGATACTATACCTTATTGGGGTTTATAAATAAAACCTATTTTTCATAAATATTTTTTGTTCTTATTGACTTATTTTTACATGTCTTTATATTTAAAATGTTTTAACTCTTAGAAGAATTGCGATTCTGCAAAATATATAATGTTTATTTATATGTCATTTTAATTCCAATACTAGAAATTATAGAGGAGCAGTGATATTTAAAATTTCATGGGTTTGAATTAGTTTTTCGTGAATAATGAGTTTTGCTGAAATTAAACTTGAAATTTCGATTTTCTAACAATTTCACGAATAACAAAACGTAAAACTATTTTAAAGTTGATTGACTTTGATGAAAAGTTGTTTCCAACTTAAAGCAATAGGCTTCATTTAAACGTTTCAGGATTTCATTATTTTCTTAACTTTAGCATGTTTCATGAAATTTTATTGTGTGAAAATTGTTTCACTCTGAAAAGTGATTCTTTCTTCACACTTATTATTTTAGAAAGTGAACAGAAATAGGAGATAATTATGCATAAAGATTTTCCTATTAAAAAAAAGGTCTGCATTATTTTCATGATTGTCAATGTTCTCAGAAAGAAACCATTATCCATAAATGGGATAAAAAGAATTTTATTTAAGAAGTTGATATGCCCTAGTCTTTCATTTAAAATAAAGAAATGTTTTTTTTAACTTTGAAAAAGTTTTATCATAGAAATACGATACTTATTCTCAGCTTATGTTTCTATTCTAACAAACATAATGATGAGAAACACACACATCACTGTATTATACTTAACAATATCACAACGATAGTACTATCTAATCGGAACATAACACTTAAGGCAGACTATCTTTACAATAAAAGACTTATTATGAGGGAGTAAACATTACAAAGCAGAAAGAAAGAAATAGAACTTTAGATTTTTCCTTGCAGCACCACCGCCTGATTGAAGACCTGAGGTGACTGGTTGCGGAGACGGATCACGTCTCTGTCGTTTATTTCCATGTCTCAGTCTTTCGTGGTTTTTCAGACTGCTGGGTAGAGCAAACATTTCGCCACATAACGTGCAGGGAAACACTGGATAGACAGTATCATTCTCATCATCTTCAAATTGCGAATCCAGCTGATCGACAGTTATAAAGCCCCAGCCTGGAATAGTGATAATAGACGAGGGGTTTTCTAAAGAAGCTTCAGTTGACTCCATTTTCAAATGTGACCCGAAGAAAGATGCAGAATGAACTTTTTCTCATCTATGTCACTATTTAAGCAATTCATGGTCAATGAGATATCTTTTACCTAAATGAAACGTCGTCAAGAATTTTCTTCTAGCACGTGATAGTGAGTAATTCATTTTCTTAAGACTATGTCGGAAGATTCTCGATAACTTTTATCAAAAAGAGCATTATTAGCATGAGATGGTGAGTAATCCATTTTCTTAAGGCATTTGATATCGAAATAGTCATGTGAGTGAAAACATTTTGGAACTTAAAAGACAGATAAGAGATAATAATGAGAAATGAATGCTGAACTTAAATAGACACGTTGGTGTGTTCGTGATATAAGGGAATGCGAGACAGAAAACATTAGAATATATGAATTGTTAATGTTAAGGTTAATAATGCATCAAAACGATTAATTTCCTGGATTCAAGGTAAGCTTTGAAAATTCATAACAAATTATCTTTTCTATAATCTTCCTGAAAAGTACGAAGAAGAATAATTAATCGCTTTGATATACCTTTCATAGAACAAAGTTTTATGAAACAAGGGAAAGCTGAGATGTGAAGGAAGCATTTTGATATTATTAACAGAAATAAATTGATACATGTGAAAGAGTGCTGACAGAATCAAAGATTAACAAGCATAAACAGGTATATGCCAAAGACTTGTTGTATAAAAATTCTAACAACAGAAATAGGGAATTCAACTATTCAAGTCAATGCAGTGGACTTTTCATTAAGTTTAAATGTTTTATTTCATTATGTTTTATTTTAATAGAAAAAATTTATGTAAAGTATTCACACAGTTAACATAATTCCATGTCTGAAAAAGAAGGATATAATTATCTAGAAGTGGTCAATAGTTTTATCTTTTGCTATTCTCACAAACCTAAGAGATTTCTAATGATTGCTTTTATATTTCGTCGATATTTGTGTTAGTCATAGGAAAAAAATGTGTTCAAACATAGATTGAGTTTGAAATTACAAGATTCATGAAAGTGTGTGAATATTTAAGTGAATGCGCTGAGTTTAATTATGCTTTAAAATGATTAATTTTCTGCTAATCTTTGAAAAATTGTAAGTGAGCTGATTTAAGTCATGTGCCAGAAAGAAAGACAGATTCAATAAAGATGCTTGTTTGCTTAAACATTGTAAAAAGTTTTAAGTTTAGGACAAAAATTCAATCTCGAAATGTTTCAATCAGTTTTAATTTTTTTAAGTTCTAACAGTTTATCATTTGAAACAGTCAGCTTTCAAGTAGTTTAATGTTTTGAGATTTTCGAAACTGGTAGAAAATTGGAATTTTAAGTTCAATTTATCAAATTTCACTATGCAAGAAAAACTTAAACCAAATTTTTTAATATGAATGCTTTTATATATTGTCAATAATTGCATTGTCATTGAAAAAATATTTTCAAAAGTAGAGTGAATTTGAAGCATGTTAAAAAAATTAAACGAACTATCTATGTTTCATGTGGGATTGACAGAGAGTAAGCAATTATTATAATTATCTATGTGGAAAATTCTCAAATGATAAAATCATCTGTGGCATAGAGAAGCAAACATAGACGGGACAACTCTTTTATCGTTCTTCGAAATAAATGTCACACACACACACGCATACTCACACACACATGCACACACGCTTGCACGCACAAACACAGACATGCATGCACACACACATGCACAAACACACACACATTCACTCACACACACATGCACAAACACACACCACATGCACAAAACTACACACATGCACAACACACACACACATGTACACAAACGCGCACTATACTGAAACAGCACACAGCAAAACACACACAATCATCACAACACACGATGCAAAACACACACATGCACAAAACACACACATGCACACAAACACACATGAACGCATCAAAAACTTACACACACCGGCTTACAAAACATGCATCACAGAAACACTCACACACTAAAACACACACATGCATGCGCACACACATGCACGCACGCACAGAGTCTTCGTGAATTAAACACACATGCAGGAAAAAAGTTCTTTGGTGGTTAAAATTGTCGAGACTAAATTTATTTGATCTATGTAAAAAAGGAATTAGAATGTAAAACATAAGTTTCATTTCATTAATTTATTCAAACCTAAGAGAATTTTATTTTTCTTCTATTTTATTGATAGAATATTCAATGATCGTTTTCATCATTGGAAGAAATGTGTTTAAAAATCAAAGTGAATTTCAGTCATGTAAGAAAAATTGGTTAGAGAAAACACATATAGTTAATGAAATAGAATAAATAGTTTGTGAGATAATATGAGATTGAAAGAAATAAGGAATGTAGAAGAAAGTTAAAATAATTTCGTAAAAGCAGATATCACTCGAAATTTTTTTAAGTATCGAAAGAAAAAAATGTTTAATCAGTTAATAAGCGAAAATTTTAGATTAGTGGAATGTTTTATATAGTTTTAGAGTTAAGTATGATGAATGATCCCTAAATTTTTAAGATAAGATGATTTGTGATAAATCAATGCATTTGTGACGTTTAATGTAACCTTTTCAGCGTCATTCGAAGTAAATTGCAAAGTCTTTATAGATAAATTATATGGTCAACAGAAAAAAAGTTATCTTTAATGTTTAATATTAATGAAGCAATTTGATCGATGTTGAAGTGAATTCGGAAAGAAAAAGAAATAATGCCAACACTTTCTCGTTGAAGTTTGGAATTTTCCATTTAACTTTAGGAGAGTTTAACGTTTTGATATTCCTGAAACAGTTAAGAACGGAATTTTAAGTTAACTTATTGAAACTAAGTGATTTTTAGTGCTCTTGTATGTTATTGTTCGAATATTCTAAAATTGTGTTTGTTAGTGGAAAAATAAGCTCGAAGCAAAGAGGAAAGTTGAATGATGAAAGAAAAATAAAGCCAAGTTGGATCATTCGAAGAATTATTTTTATAAAACTGATTTAATTAAGAAAAAGATTTTATGAGAATTAGCGACTAAGTAAACTTTTTGTTATTTAAGAACAGAAAATGCGCAAGTTTTGAAATTTTCCTGAAAACAAATGAAAAACTTTATTCGATAACGAAAAAAATATTAATAAATAGAAAAATGAGCATGCCGAAAAATAGAAGATTGAAAGTTTAACTCAAATTGATGAAATTCTGTTCAATAGCTCAGGAAATTCAAAGTCCCTAAAAACACTTGGAAAATTCCGAAAAATAATTAATTCCTTTTTTCGATTCCTTATCTAATCTAAGAAGGGATTTCATCCCGGGTGGAAGTTGGTGGAACATTCGAGTGGGGGAGTCTGGAGGGGGAGTGAGCGATCCACCCGCCACCCGGTGCACCAGAACCCCCAATTTCTAACTACGTTTGAAACACAACGAGGAAAACTTTGGGACGAACCTCAAAATTTTGTACCCCTGTCAGATGAACAGGACGATATCTGAACGAAGCACACCAGCCTTCCCTTCCGGCTTTTTTTGCCTTAAACTCATTAGGGTAGGCTGACTTCGGGTAGAATTCCCAATTTCCCCTCGAAATTGACAATTCTAAAATTTTTTCAAAATTCAGATGTTTTTCTAAGTTTATTTCAAATAATTTTTCAAACTGAAATTATGGATTTGCTTTTCTGATTGCTGAACAATACCGCCATGGCTTAATCGAAAATTAATCTTATTTATTCGATAATATTTTTAGGTATCTGCATATGTTTGAAGCAAATGTTTTGAAACAAGTTACTTTAAAAAGTTTTCGCTATTGTGCGATGAAAAGATAATGTTTGAAAAATTAATCGTTCTTTTCGATAAATTGTGAAATTTAACCAAAACGGCTAACACTATTTTAAAATTTTAGAGAAAGTGAGCCGAAACGATTCATCTGCATTTGTTGAACTGCCGTCTGAAATAAAGATTTCCTGTGATTCTATAGAAGATGTCACAAGCTTGAAGAATGCCTAATGAGTGAAGATATAATGTAAAGGCTTTGGTAAACAATTACCAATTTGTCAAATGTTAGTACTAATAAAAATCTGTTTTCAGGGATCTTTATTATTTTATGGTGTTGAAATTTTTTTATTCTTCTACCGTCATGCTATTTGATTGAAAGTTGGTGTTTAAGATAACTTAAAATAATATGTTTAAGTATTTTCTAGGCCCATAGCAATTAAAAACAAACATGTAAGCAAATGTAAAATTTATGTAATAAGTGTTTTTTTAAGATATTTAAGCAATTAAATCTGTATTAGCAATATCTCACTAACATGTGATCTTAACTACAGTGATTAAAGCATTTTTATTTTTTCTATATTGCAGATGGTAAATTTAATTTAACGATTACAAAGATTATTCCAGGTTAGTATAGTTCAAGTTACATATTGGAGCTTGAAATCTAGTGGTGGGCAAACAAGTACAAGGACATTATATAATAATCTGCTCCGATTAACCCATTAGTGCCTGACGTCCCTTACAATTTATATTTGTGAGAAAAAACATATATCTAAAACATGTATTTCTAGACTTGTTTCCATTTTTTTCACTAAAAGCATTATTTTAAGCATTTCCTCTCGTCATATTTATACGACACTGGGCACAAATGAGTGCATGGTTTCTCCCTGCCTCTCAATGTATTGATAAGCTTTCTTTTGGTTCTATATGCAAAATATTTGAGTTATTTTCATAAAAACATATTTTTTCAAGTGTTATAATACTTATATTGTATTAAAGTATGTAATGTTTTGAACGCAAAATTAGTTAAATGTGTCTAAATTTATATTTGAGCATTATTTTTACATTTATTTTAAATTAATATTTAGTCTTCATTTTTGTATCAATATAGCCTACATAAATCTAAAATATACAACTAAAATTTCACAATATTTTTTTATTTGTATCTAAGTAGTCTATAAATTTTCAATTTCGAGTCGACTTGTAATAAATTTTTAGAATAATTTTTTTTCAATTATTAAAAAAAATATTTTGTAAAGTTGTATTTATAGTAACTGTTATTTGCTTTATTATTTTATAAGCGTTTCAATTACTCTAGCTTTATGCTAGAGGTCTTCATTAAGCGCTTCTCTTTTATGATGTCGACATGCAGTGCAGCACTCAAGTGGCTAAAGAGCTGCATGCAACTTGCGAGTCGCGGTTTGTAATTGTTCTAATGTATTGAAAAAAGTTATTGAAATAGACTAGCCAAAATATAATGAATATATGAGATATGGATAATAAATATATATGTCACTTGTTAAAACCATATACTATTCCAGATTGTCTATGTAGAAACCATGTACTTAATTTATCTCAAAGTTACAGTGAAATAATTTTTTTAGAAACTGTTTGGAGGAATACAGCTAATGCCACTGACGAAATTTATGGAGTGATGACAAATTGGTTCTGATTCTGCAAAATCCAGATGGAGGGAGAAATCTCGGAATGAAAAATATGTAATTTTATATAAGAATATGTAATTTTTTGGATGTTATAATTTTATCTTCTTTTTCTGACAGTTATGTTCTTGATGTTGTATTTTTTTATAAAATAAGAACTATTTTATTACACTATATTTTAAAAGAAATTCTAAAAATAGTGCAGAGTTATAATCTAATACTTAAAAGGTGGTAAAAATAAATTTTTAATGTAAATGCATTGAAAATAAATTAAGATGTTTTATTTGTTTTGTAACTTTCAGTACCATTTTATTTCTTTTCAAATTGTTGATAAATTGTAATGTTAATTGGCTGATAAATAAAATGTATATATGTATTTAATTGTTTGTGATTTTATTTCTAACTTTTCTTAAGTCAAGGTTTATTATGTAAAAAAAAGTGCTTTTACACATCTTATAGTTCGGTGGGCATAATTAAAATTAATTTTTAAATTCATAATATGATTATGTTTATAAGTGACTCTTTAGTATTTACATTGTAATATATATGTCCTAAACATGAAGTATGAATTTTAAATTATTAAATTTGTTCTCTAAGTATTGAGTTTAAAGCTATTGCAAATGAACATTTTTTCAATAAGTATTTTGTATGCATCGAAGTAAGATGTATTTAGCTATTTTATTTCTAAAATAAATCGAAAACTGTTAAAGTTGACAAATAGCATTTCTTTTTTCGCATAGCTTTTCTTCCCTAATACTTTAGATTCTAATTTATGTAATATGGAAAAAAAGTATTCATTAGGGAAAATTATAATTCTTGTTTAACAATTGACATGGTACTGATTATCTAAATCCGTCGTGACTAAGGGAACATGATTCCATTAAACGAAGGTACGGGTTTCCACAGAAGCAGTTAAAACTTTATGATGCAAAGATTGAAGAGGCGGAATACTGCCGCAAGGATACCTAAAATATGACATGCACACTAGGAGTAATGCTTTAACATGTGGTGTAAGACTGGGGGGGGGAAGAGAATTTTGAAATTTCTTCGTATTTTATGTTCGGATTATTTACAGAAATAGAAATGATACAATCTTATTAATTGTGCATAATGTCACATATTATAAATTTGTTACTATAAATATCTGAAAATTTCACACTTCATTTTGAAGCAAAACATTGTTTTGACTTTTATCATGTTAAAGTATGTGATTTGAATTGTTTTGTTAAAATGCTTTAAGCTACATTAAAGTGATAACGGCACTGTTTAATACAAAACGTTATGTAGAACTGATGGAATTTCATTAGTCGAATATGTAATACTTTAGTCGTCTAATGATAATTTTAGTTTACAGATTACATGTTAAGGCATGTTGATGTTTCCTGATAATGTGAAGTTGTCAGACTATTTTTGGTTGAATTTTTTTTTAAACAACGCTAATAAATATTAATGCAGATTCTATTTCCATAGTCTAAACACCAAAACTTCATAGTGTTTATTTAACTTCTACAAGTTATCCACAAAAATATAGTATATATATTTGTATACGTGTATAATTTCATGAAAAAGGAAAAGTAATCTTCCAGTAAGCAGTTTATTAGTCATGTAAACATTGTCAAAATAGTTGCTTCCCACCAAAGTTTTCAAAATTCCAGGTTTTTTTTTGAAAATGTAGGTGTATATAGACCTAAAAAATAAGAAAACTTTGGTTGGGCCATCGTAGGTTCATATAAAAAAACTTGGTTGGCCCAATAGTTAGCAACTCAGTTGGCAAACGTTGGGGAATGGTTGGTTGGTCAACCGTAAGACAGATTGCCAATCCGTACCGTTGGCCTACCGTGGATGGCAACGTTGGACCAACTGTAAGCAAACGACTTGTGCTACTTGGGATGCTGCTAAATATAGCAAAAGCAATAAAATAGTTTTTTTAGAAAAGAGCTGAACAATTTAAAAGTTATCCGTTCAGAATGTCTTCACTTAAATATAAAAATTGTTAAAATTCCTTTTTTTCCTGTACAATCCACGTTTTTTTGAATGTGCACAAATTTTCCTTGTATAAAACTTGTTTATGAAGGGATTTGCACCTCCTAGCAAAAATCTGGATTTTTTCTTTGGATGTTGGCATAAAACTCATTTATGCTTAAAGCTTTGCTTTGTACGTTAAAAACATATTGGTTCTTTGCACTGGCGGCAATTTAGGGCGCAGGGAGGCCCCGTGACATAAGGGCCCTCCGACAGAGGACTGAAAAATATCATGTTTTGCTAGCAAAAAATATATTTATAAGCAATTATGTCAACCATAATATTATGGATGATTTACAATTTTTATCATGAGTTAAAGCTTATCAAATTTTAAAATTTATTGTTCATGGAGCTTTGCAGCTTATAATTGCAACACATTAAACAAAAAAAATTATGCCCAATACTCCATCTAAGTGAAAGAAAAAGAAAATTCGGACAATTTTGATTGAAGCGTCAAATTAAAAATTGTCTGCATCCCAGAATCTTTATTTCAATAATTTTATGAACTATAGCAAAAAGGTTTCTCTTTCCGAAAATGTAACGAACAATAAACTTTTTTACTATATTTTGTGAGTCACCAGTGGAGAGATCATAATAAACATGTCAAATAAATCAAGTGCATAATTTTGGAAAGTTTCGTCATACCAACTTTAAATTTAAAGTATCACAACTTCCCTAATATAATTATAATTTGGTAAATAGCTGGAAATGTGAACTATGCAAAACCTTTATGCATTATTTTTTAAGGAGGGCCCCGTCAAACATTTTTCTGGAGGGCCCAAGTTGTTAGTGCAGCCACTGGTTCTCTGACATCTCATAAAATAAAAATATTAATAATTGGATATTTTTTGATATTTATGTGGTTATTGCCAAAACCTTTTCAACCTAAAATCTACTGGACATCTTTTTTATTAAAAAGAAACATTTATTTGAACAACCAATTTTTCATCGTACACACATCCAAATATGTTTGTATATTCATCAAAAAGTTATCGGAAATTCATCGCCATGAAACCGCACTGCTCGGTTTTCTATCGTATCGACTAGCGAAACTCACCCGATATCGATGATCAGATGGAACTATTGCCGATGAGTCATTTCTGAGCAATTCCCGATGAGAATTCATCTATATCCGATAAGAATCCGTTCATCGGCCGATAATTGTGTGATCGGGTTTCGATGAAAGGCCTTTCAATGGCCGATGACATTTTGCTACTAGGGAAAGGACGAGTAGCCACTACATTTAGGTAAAGCTTAATACTAAGCACAACGCTAAGAGCAAATATTCCCGTATTCTTGTTCAATAGGTTCTATCCCTGTTTCTTTAAATTTTTATTTTCTCAAGTGGTAGTTCCATTCTTTATCAAGTCGAGGGTTGAAACTCTCTGCCAATGAAATTGAGTAACACCATGCGTCATTGGTAATTTCTTTTCAATCCGTGATGAATGACTGATATACTACTTGGCAAATATTTGCAATTCGCTGTTTTTCTATGTTGAATAAATTCGCATTTCTGCAGTAAACATCTCCATATAAATTTATGAGCAGCCCTTAAAATATAAAAATTAACGTATGTCTGTAAGTTTTGCAGACAGAATCGTGAAACTTAGTTTATGCATACATGTGTGTAAGAGAAACATTTCACTCTTGAGACTTTTGCTCTATGGGTAATTGGGAGTGCAATATTTAAGGTGCAATATTTAAGGAAATAAATGTTTCTTCTAATTTTTTAGGAAACTCTGTATATAAAAGAGGAAAGTATGTGTGCGTGTATTCGTGTTTTTATTTTTTATGCACGCCCACACCAATGGACTAAAGCGGGAGATTCACCGCTGTTCCACTTCGCGATTTTTGGAACACGTGAAGAAAAAACCTTTCTTCAATGTAGAAACCCTATGGAATTCGGCGTAGTGTTGAAATTCAGAATAGTTTGAAATGAAACTGGAATGGCCGAATGGTCAATTGGCCAAAATTGGCACCATTATGGATTAGAACTAGAGGGAGAAAACGGCGTAATTGTTTTTTAAAGTTCGAATTAGGTTTTTATTTCTTTAAATAAATAACGAAAATAAGCCATTTTCAGACATTTTTCGCCAATAACTTCTGAAATAAAAATCGTACGAAAATTATTTTTACATCACCTTAAAGAGTAAAAAAAAATATATCTTTTTAATGATACTAATTTAATTGTTGTACTACGTTTTCTCCAATTTTAATAAACATTTCAGAATTCATTTTAAACTCTATTTGTAACAATGATTTCTATTCTTATAAAATCAAATTCAAACTAATTTATTATTTCATCAAATACTTTATGATTTCTTTGGTAATGGACTCCAAGGTATACTTTTTACCTCCGCTGTTATTTCGTAGCATGCATTAGTAGTATTAGAATGATCATAACTGTATCGGCATTTCTCACTACTATGAGTCTCCGACAGCGCTGAGTAACAATTAATGCAGAGTTCTCTCTGACCAAATCGAACGCGTTTCAGAGAGGCTTTACGGTAAAATCAAGTTTGTGTTAGAAGACAGAGAGTGAAAACATTCCCTGCTTGTTTATGTCAAACTGGTTGTGAACTTCTCTGAGAGCGCTTTGCACAAGCTGTGACCGAGCTTGACTTCTCTCTGGTAAGGCGAGCAGACGTGAAAGTTGCTGATCATTCTGATTTAGGCGGTTACTCTGGATTTGGTGGAAAAAGTCTTTTATTTTACTCTCTTGCGTTTGGTTTTCTTTTTCACGAAAGGTGAGTAGCGCATATGAATTTGTACTTGCGAATAAAGAAATTTTTAGGTTCGATTTTAGGGATTTAATGACGCGGCTGTCATAGTTTCAAACAACTGCTTTATTAAATTCTTTTGGAGTAATGGGTTCTGCTCTTGATATTTTGAGTGAAAAAACTAGTTTTATTTTATTTGTTTATTTGCGTTACTTTTTCTCAAACCGAACCCTAAATCCCATGCCTGAGATTATAGGTGGTATTTAACGAAAAGTGAATCTGGGAAAGTGTGTGAAATGTGTTGAAGTTCAAAACTGTTTCAGTTAGAAACTTTAGAAAGACTGTTTAGGGAATGTTTCTACGCCTCAAATTCCCATCTTCAATGATAACTAATGTACCGAATCAAGGCGGGAGAACTCATTTAGTTCGAAAAAATTTTTCTGAGCAAATGTATGAAGTTTCGATAAAAAAAATGTCGTATGGTGTTATAAGATTTTTCAACCTTGGTTTCACATAGAGAAAAATATCAGATTCATAACAGGATTGCCAATGGCTGAGGAGCAATTTTATCTTTTGATTCCTGATGATCTTCATGAACAATTTGACGCCGGAGATATCTCAAATGTTTACAGTAGGATCTCATCAGAAAAATGTTGGTATAATTTTGATAACCCAGAATCTTTTTCCACGCGTTAGAGTTTCTAGAGACATTAGTTTGAATACACACTATATAATACTCTTTCGAAACAACAGAGATCAGTCGCAAATTGTCTGCTTGGCAGACAGGTGTTGTTTGGTCGTTCCAAATTTTTCATGGATGCCTATGAAAAGGCAACGGCGGAAAAATATCAATTTCTACTCGTGGATTGCTTCCCTACGACAGATGAAGAATTAAGATTGCGACAATCTATTTTTACAGATAACAAAGGTATTAATTGGGACTATGTACCAGAAGAAAAATGAATAGACTCAAACGTCATGCGCACTTGTTGCACGTTTTATCAGCTGCGGGTTCACAACAAAGAAATGTTATACTGAAGAGCGCTACCAGCAAGCAGTTAAAAACGCTGTGTGAAATATGTGAATATGTATTAGCAGGTAATGTTTCGAAAGCGAATGTCACGCGATTGTGTCGCTATAAGAGAACCATTCGCCAGTTAGCCTATAGAAACGTATCTCGTGCTCGAAAGCGCAAGTTATTAAACACTAATCAAATAGGCGGATTTTTACCTCTCTTTCTTCCAGCTGATTTGAGCATTGTTGGAGGTCTAGTGGAGAAAACTATAGGGAATCGAATTTGGAAGAAAACAATAAAATGGTTCGAAAAATGGAATTAGTCCCCCCGGAAAAAGTGTCATAATACTATCAACTGAACAAACCTAAATTAAGAGTTGAGGATAGTATTTGAAAGTTATTACACTAAGAGGAAATACCGGGAGATATGAAAGCTAAACTATTATCTCAAAGGATACCGAAATGTCAGCGTTTGATGCAGCCTTCTCCTCTTCAGAAACCATTCGAGATTCCGAAGGAACTCTTACGCGAAACAGAGGAGGTGAGCGAAGAGATGTCATCACCTGCTCCCTCCAGAGTGAACATGATTGCAAAATATATTGCACATACAGTTCCAAACACGAGAAGGAAGTATATATTACCCATTTTGGAGAAGCTCAAAGTGGTCAATTATATGTTCAATGACATGAACGAATTCCAAAAGGATGGTGAAGCAGAATACCCAAGAAAAGGATTTGATTTAATTAGCTATTTAATGAGAAATGAAAAGGCTGGCGTGCATCCTCCCATTGGTTTCAATACCTATTTGAAAGGAATTTTAGCGAAACTGAAAAAACCAAGTTCGTCGAGAACACCTGAATCAAAACCCAACAAAGTGACAACCGCGGAAAGACTGCGTAAACTCTCAAATCACGAGAGTTCCCCGGAAACGTCTGAATCTCAATCCATAAAATGGACGAAGTGGAAAGATTGAAAAACTTTACTATGATACCAAAGAATCTTGTTCGTTTGGAGGCATCGAGAGACTATCAGAAGCCAGCGGTTTGTCGCGTTAGGAAATTTCTCTCGGGAGAGGATCCCTATTCACTTCATTTTCCTGTGCGCTATAAATTCCTAAGACTGATAACAGTCGCATATTGACTGAAAGAGTTGTGGCAAAGCGATTTAGTGGATTTACAAAAATTGCCACGCTTTAACAAAAGCGATCGATATATTTTAATTATTATACACGTTATGTCGAGATATTTGAGAGCTTTTCCGATCAAAGACACAAACACGATCAAGATTGATAAGGTTTTCCGCAAAGTCTTTAAAGAGCCAAAGCCTAAGAATATCGAAACCGATAAGAGTAGCGAGTTTTACAACAAAATCCTTCATGCTCTGTTGAAGAAAACATAACATTCACCATTATTCATCAAAAAGTGAAACAAAATGTGCTATTTTGGAAAGAGCGCAGAGAAAGCTGCTCGACAGAATGTATCGTCTTTTCACATATCGAAATTCATACAAGTATTTAGACATTTTACAACTACCAATTGATTCATACAACCACTCAGTTCATCGAAGCCAAGGATTTGTGCCTTAGCGTCACGGAAGCTGATGAGCCTCTGTTATTTAAATCTCTGTACAACTTAAGCTTGC
Source organism: Araneus ventricosus (assembly GCA_013235015.1). Classification (NCBI taxonomy): domain Eukaryota; kingdom Metazoa; phylum Arthropoda; class Arachnida; order Araneae; family Araneidae; genus Araneus; species Araneus ventricosus. Next base: position 11,973 of record BGPR01004221.1, on the reverse strand, counting down.
CAATGAAGTTTCGCTTTGCGGTGAATTCGATGTGGTGAGAATTTCGAAAGCTCGCAAAGTGTTTACGAAAGGCTATTTACCTGGTTGGACTGAAGAAACGTTTACAGTTTACAAAAAATATCCAACAATTCCTCCGACATATGTTTTACAAGACCTGTCTGAGAAAGAAATTGTAGGACATTTTATGCAGAAGAGTTACAAAAAATTGATAATTCTGAGAACGGTTTTGGGGCAACCGAAAAAAATATTTGCAGGAAGGGTAGAGGTTCTACTAGACAATTGTTTGTGAAGTGGGTTGGTTTTGACGGTTCGTTTAACTCTTGGATTAAAGTAGAATGGCTGAAAACATAAATGATTTTCATATTATTTTACCGTCCAAAGCAAGTATTAATTACTTCCCGTACAACACTCCTGATGAGTTTCGAATAAAATTAGCCAGACCAATCGCTTTGAATGGTGAATATGAGTGTTGTAACAAAGCTACCATTCCAGGATAGTACTTTACAATCCATCCCGGTTACAACGATTACTATTCTATTCAAAGAGAAACTGATGTTGCAACGGAAAAACGTTTCCCAGAATTCGACATTCTGCTCTACAAAGAAGAGCATGCAGATTTTGTGGTACGATTCAATGGGAATATGAAAAAAGTTTTTATTGATCCTCCATTAGTATTTACTTTAGTCAAAAATTAAAAAAAAACTCAAAATAGAACTGAAAGATAATGGGATTGGATTAACACAGCATAAAAGGCAAATCAACTATTAAGACTTTTCTACTTGGATACAAACAAAGACGATATAACTTTTAATAGTCCTCAAGGATTTTTGGCTACTATCAATTATCGCACTCCTAACAAAGATATTTTCAAAAATCAAGGAATTAAATTGGTCGTAAGAGAACCTATTTTAGATCAAACCCATGAAATAAAATTTGACGATGAGATTTATTTCAACAAATTGATTCCAAATTAGTCTATTTAGCGCTCTCGGACGATGTTAAATTCACGAAAAGTAATGGACAAATAATAGTAACATTGCGATCCTACATAAACATTCAATTCAAACGCAATTCCTGCCCGCGACAAATTTATTTAAAATAAGAAAGGAATTGTATTAACACATATTAATCACATAATACATCGATTATATTCATAATGCTCTGAATATAATCGATGATGCATATGTCATTTGCTGAGAACGATCGAAAATGCAATTTCCATATTCTCAGCCGGTAGGCTCCATCAAAGATGAATCATTTCACGTGATCTTCTAAAGACCAGAACCTCAACATTCATAATTCCGAGCGGAATGAATCAACAAGCGAAAGGCTTATTTAAAGAATTCAAATATATAGTTTGCGATTAACAGCAGATTCGCGAGTAGAATCACATGTGCCTCGGAACACTGTTGTGACGTTTAGAGAGAGACTCAAAGACCTGTTGGGATTCGTTAAACGAACTTTTGTTCATGGTGAATATAAATCCGAATATGTTCTAGAGTTTTTAGCAGGCATAACAGAAGTTTATGTGTACTGCGATATTGTATCCGCCTCCTAGATTCGTCAGCATCTAGTCTGAAAATCATTCCAGTAGCAAACGAGCATAATGATGAAATGGTTAAATACTTTTCCTTCCCGTTGTACTTTAGAGTGAAAAAAAACAGTTCTTCGATGTTATTGAGATTGAAGTAGGTACAAGTAGATGCATCCCCATGAAATTCATATCGGGTAAAACGAATTTAGTACTATCTTTTAGGAAGAACATAGTATAAATACGGTCACATTCTCACCAGTTTTCATAATTAAGAGCAATATGGCGAAGGGCGGTCACAGATTGCAACCTGAACATTGCATTGCATATTATCATAATCAAATCGGGAATGCTGATACATACTTTTCATCAAATTTCCCCATCCAACTAGGATATGGTTTTTTCAGTAACTTGAGTCGATATGCCTTACCACTGATGGTACAAGCGGGGAAATATTTATGCAAACGGGTATTGACATCCGGTCGCAATATTGTCGAAGACGCATCGGGAAGAAAATCGTTTCATGATGCGGAGAGAAAACAATTCCGCCAATCCAGAAGAGAAATAACAACACATAATCTTAAAAAATTAAGGGGAGGGGGAGCCCTGAAAACTGTTAAAAAGAAAAAATCAACGCGAAAGCAGCAGACAAAGCGAAGGAAATTTAGTTCACAAGACGACTGTTTAGCAAAAAAAATAAAGCTATGTAGTAACATTGCTTCTTTTTTTCCTAAAGATCATTGCACGAAGGGCGAATTATATATTTTCGTTCCAGAAAAAATTCAACTCGCAATTGATAATTCCGGTTTTGTAGAAATACATCCAGTTGCTTCCATTTCGGATAGCAATACCATTGAGTTCCTCATAACGGGATTAGGAGACGCGTATTTTGATTTGACGCACGTCATTCTGAACGTTCAAGCAAAGATTCTGAAAGCAGATAGAACAGAACGCCGTCTCTTGCCCCCGTACCCGTGACCATACCGGTCACTGAACGGTTTCGTGGGCAAGACACGGGAATTTTATTTAAGAAAAAAAAGGAAAAAAATAACCAAAAAGAAAGAAATATTTACACTATGTACAGCACAGGCATTTTCACTTTTACACTATTTAGTTCGTAATAGTCTTCTTTTCTTTAGATGTTGTTATACCTTTCTTTTTTGAAGGGGGGAATGTCCGGTAATTGAGCTTTTTAATTCAGCCCGCTGGAAAGGTGAAGGTTAGGGAGGCCGGAAAAGATCTCTGTTTTCGCTTATGAATTTGACAATCTCACGAATTTTATGCCTGGAGACGAGGTTATTGGCGACTCTTTTCAGCCATTCTTGTTCGAAGTTGGGCGCTGGCTTCCTCATATGCCAAGACACTGTGTAAATGCACTCCGTGGCATAGTGAAGTACCGTGCCAATTCCACTACAGCTGCAATAATCGCTGTCAGACAGGTGACACCTTTTGAGGTAGGCAGGAAAGGGCCATGTTGAGAGAAGAAGATAACATCCTCTCTAATCCAGTTAGTGGGACGGAGACTAACTGAGGGTATGATGTTATAGATTTGCCTGCCTGTATCGCCATACTACCATAAGGTTTGCCACTCCTCAAGCATGCTCTAGATTAGCTTTCACACCGACCGACCGCTACGTACCTATAACTATCTTTTGAATACAATGCTTTCCGAGTGTCAATATCACTCAATGATCGAAAAATTTCTTTTGAGAGTAATTATGCTTATAAAACATATATTGAAAGCGCTTTGTTTCATGCAGAATCCTCGCAAAAAAATTTTTGCTCGCTGGCTTGTTCTACAAGGATACCGTCGGAGAATTTGACAACACAGATTTAACAGCCGCCGGAAAGCAGCGGTGGGAAAGTGTTAAAAATGGCAAGATATTTTATATGTGCGCGGAATTCTTCATATAGATTTAGGAACACAGCCTCGGTTCTTCATTAGCGGAACGACGATTCGAGTGCGTTTGTTGAAAGCAAAAGATGAATTCTCTCGCCTAGCTAAAAGGGGTGCCTATCGTCTTTAGATCAAAAATATAAGTTTCTTTATCATAAAATGCGATGTGTCGAGGTAAATTGTGTTTGGGCATGAAAATGCCTTAGAACAGTCTTTGGTTCAAATGCCTTTTGCAAGAATCGAAACAGAAACTCTCACTCTGAGTTCTGGGTTCAAAAGTGTTATAATTCCAAACGCTGTGAATGGGATTCACCCCGGCGAATGATTCTAGGTTTGGTGTCCAATTCTGCTTAAACGGTGATTTCAAAAGAATGCTTTTAATTTCAAGAATTATAATCTAAGTTATATTTCCTTATCGGTCCAGATACACACAACACATTTCAGTCCAGATTATCCTAATTCTATTTTAGTGTCCTTATGATCAATAAAAATTATGACTCAATTTTATTGAATAATACACCTGCGTCATACAAGTCTACGCGTTATTTCTTATACATACGCCACCTGCCACATCTATAAAAGAAAATACTTTGGAATTTAACAATCCAAACAAATAATTTTCTACCGAAATTTATTGCCAATAAATCGAAAACTATGCCGAATTTCACTGTTTTCGTTTCTGCTTAGAATTTCCGTTGAATCAATAAACTACAGCAAAGGAGAGAACAAAAGTTATAAACTAAAGATAGTGCTATTTAATAGTATTTTTGTTTACTCTTTTACAGGGTTGAGACAAGTTCATTTGTCTTGTTTGGTGAGGATATCCGTAATAGTCAGTCTCTTGGGAAAATCTTTGTTACTTTCTTACATTTCAACACATTAGGTTAAGCCACAAGGAACATCACCCCGCCCAGACGTAGCATTCGGGTAATACATGAAAGACCGGCCGCCGCGACAGCATAAACAAACATTGTGGTTCCTTCATAAAAGCCACCATTACGAGAGGCTCATGCAACAACCCCCGTTTTACCGGGGTACGACCTGTCTTCGGAGATGGGCCCTAAGAGCCACGCCACCATTATTGTGCCATCGAGTTGGCGAGAGCCTGCTTACTTATACGGCAGCCCCTCATCCGTGAATTCGCGGTGCCTTCCCTCTATGGGGTAACGCATTTTAACCTAATGAACCTTTAAGAAACGCAAAGTAAATAAAAAATTATTCTTGAGTTATTTTATATCAATTTATTTATATTTGAATTTATTACTTTTATTTATGTTTGCAAATATTATTATTCTAATTCATATTCATGTCTCTATGATTATTCATATACTTCAAATGAAAACTCATTCATTATACGTGTTATATTAACGATAATAATCTTATATCTAGCTGATGATTCTTAAACATAAGGTCCAAAAGAATCTATCGAATAAACGCCCATCTTTTCTGGAAAAACAACTTAAACCAACGATTAAAAACAATCAATTTAATTGAATTCGTTCAAACTACGGTAAAAACTCCTTCCTATGGCAGACACTTAAAAGAACTCCATAGGAAAAATATAAAATGTTTTTTTCTCATACAGTGATATTAAAAGTATTTTCTTTCACACTTTTCGCAATGTTTCATACATTCAAGTGAAACTTCAAAATTCTTCTTTTGCCCTTAAACATTATTGTTGTTAGGAAAAAATAATTTGTCTTAACATTTCACTCGTCTATTTCATTTTTCAAGCGATGGTTCTTAACGCATTCTTCGGGATCGGGAGTCAGCATGAAAACAGCGAAAGTCAAGCGAAGGAAGGACGTCATACCAGCGCAGGCGCATCGATGCGGCCCCTTAAACCTTTACTCTCGTAGGCTATGAACGGGATGCACGCATGCGTTCTTTTTTCGTAAATAAAAGGCGGGGAAAAAATTACAACGACGTTTTCCGGGAGTTGAACCATGGTGAACTGCTTGGGAGGCAGCTATGCTAACCTTTATTTCAACAACGCTTCGCAACGGTTACTGTTATAAACAGAAATGAAATGGGAAGAGAAGTGAAAGAAAGAGAGACAGAGAGAGTGATTCTACCAATATACATTTAGTTATATAAAAAAGTTTAAGTATTTTCTATTCTGTCGTGCCTACACTCATCGGTACACCCGGTTTTTTTTCTTACTTTCTTGTACGTGAAGTACAGAAAAGAGAAATGCAATCGCGGTTTTATTATCCGAATTGTAGATCTCTATCTAATTTTGGACGAAATTCGTCAACTGGAATTCTTCTTGTCTGTCCGTCTCTGAACATGATATTTCAAAATTGTGACAAACTAGATGGGTGAAATTTAAAATATGGATTTATAACTAGAATTGCAGTTGGTACTATTTGCACAAAATCCGTTATCATATGACAGATTGTCGGTATGTCTGTTCATGTACGTGAAAACGATAACTCAAAAACTCAACGAGTTATATGAAATTAGGTTTGTAGCCTTGACACCAAAATGGTAAATTTTTCAAAATTTTTGACCCAATCGGTCAGCGGAAGAAGAGCAAAATGTATATTGTACACTCAGCTCTCTTTCTTGTACGACGAAATTAAAAACGTACCATATTGTGGAACCATGCACGAAAGCAATAGAACACTCTCATTGCATGGATAATAAATAGTTTCTTTACTTAGATTTTTTGGATTTTGTTGTGTGATAATTTGAACTAATTATCATTGGATCTCGACTAAGTGATTGACTTACAATAATTTTCGACGCATTTAATCACAGACGTTGTGTTCGGAATTATTGACACTTGTATTATGCTTTTATGCCCATTTTATGCATATAGAACAACTATTCCCAATCTCTTTTTCCTTCCTTACCTCTTGATTTGTCTTTTTATTTTTGAGTACCCCCTTCTACTGTCGTATACCCTGCCCCAACCATCCCTTCGCGCAAAGAAGATTTTATTAATGATTTTAAGGGTTTAGGCTAGCTAAAGAATTAAACGACTCGATTTAACTCAATATATATAATAATATTAGATCCACAGCAAAACAAATAAAATCAGAATTTAAATAATTTAGCATTAACTTATTTTTAAAGTAAAATTTACTCACCGTGATTAACAGCCATTCAAATCGAAGACAATTTCATTTCGACTTTGAGAGTGTTTCTGCACAGAAAATTGTAAAATTAATGAAGACACATGGAATCTCATCTCTTTGAGCTGCGTAAAACTTAGTTCTCAATCTATATATTTAAAATCATTGGCCAAACCAGAGTACAAGCCCCAACCGATTTCGATAATTTTTATTTCATATGGAAGATTATGACCTCTACATATATAATCAATGGCCCTTGTCCTCCACCACTCAGCATTTTAGAGCCTTACTCCTGACCGTACATTCTCTATGGGGGTCTTCTCTATTAAACTCTCCGATCGTTCCCCAGACGCAATTACTGAACCGACTTCGACAATTTTTATTTCTTGTGGTACGCAATTCTAACAAAACCTGAATTCGTAACTGACATTTTACATTTCTCTGTAAACATTAAAGGAATTAGAGAGTCTACTAATCGCTTAATGGAATTCAAATCTACATTATGAAACAGAAATATATTTTTAAAATCGTGATCAAGGGTTTAACACCCATCTTCCTTTATTATTCAACACAACACATACCACTCCATTCTATGCCCGAAAAAGAAGTGACTTAGTTTGGTGCTCCTCTTGTTGGCTGAAACGTAAACCTCTCTACAGTTTGCCGTCTTCCCCTCTGGTGTACCCCTTTTTCCCCATTTAATTATGAGTACAATCCAGACGTTGCCTATCAATAAGGAGTCTCAGATAAAACTGCTCTGAGGCAACACCTCCCATATAGTTGGATTTTCTTGCCGTGGAATTTGCTTGGCAGGTCGGTTATCTGGTGTGTTGCCGGACGACATCCAATATCCGAAGAGGAAAGCCAAACACACGGCAAGAAAATTGAACTATTTTTTGTGTCGCAAATCAGTGCCAAAGCCTTATGTATTTAGGAGGTGTTGCCTGAAGACAGCCACTAAGGAATGGCTTAGGGGAAAGAAATAATGTTATTAACTCGCACCTGGACTTTACGACATGCGCTGACACGTGATGTGTGAGGCGATGAGAATCTGGGCACCCGATTGGTTAGCTGTACGACGGCCGCACATCGGACCATTGAAGCGGCATAAATAGATTTGCATCCAGGAGTATTATAAATATGACGCGGTTCTCGCCTGTAGTTATTAGATGGAAATAAGCGTTTTGTAAGAAACGTTTGCTTCTATCCCTCTCATTTAGATTAGTGCTTTCTCACCGCAACAAGTAAGTTTCCTGAATGTGTTTTCTAATGCAATAATTCTTAATTTTCATTTCGGTGCAATTGTGGTTTCGAATTTTCTGACGTTCATTATAAAAAATACAGAAAGTTATTTAAAAAATATATATACTTATAATATATCTACATATATTCTATTAAACTATTGAAATATAATTTTAATTACTTGTGCATTGATCATAATTATTTAAATTGATCATTTTAAATAAAAAGTTGTGATTTATTATTAATTAAAAGTTATGATTATTTAGTTAATAAAAGTTAAAGTTTGAATAAAAATGTAAAGCTTAATAAATCTTGCTTCAAAGCATTAAACTTTATATACATGACCTATAGAACATGATTTAAAATAAATGTTTGCATTCACATTTTTTAAGAGAAAAAAAATGGTTATTTTTAAAGGAATACTTATGATTTACATAGTATTATCATTTTGTTAAGTTGAATGGTTTTATAGTGTTTTAAATGCGTTCTAGTTATAGTGAAAAGGTGTCTTTAGATTGATAACAATATTTTTACAAAAATTTAGACTTTTAATATTATTATGATGACAAATTCCAAACATCCATAAATGTGATGCAACTCAAAAACTCGCAATTGGAACTCAAATTGAAGTTGCCATTTTCCAGTTCACGACTTTTAGCTGTGGTTGAAACACGAGATGAAAATAAAATGTTCAGTGGCGGTTGCCACATCATCCCCCTTCAAGGAAAAAAATTGTTAAGAAAAAGTTCCTATTCTTTACATCGTTTTGGAAAATGGACACGGCGTCCGGCACGAGTAAGAGGTGTAGAAGTTGCGCCCATTGCATCAGAGCTTGCTGTCGATTCCCCGTACCTGGTTTTACTTGTAGTAGATACGGGGATTGCAGTATCTGTATGAGAGGTCGCTGGAACCGCCCTGGGTGCGGCCTTACCTGTAGAAGCATATCCAAGAACTTTAGACGGAGTAACTGAGTCTACAAGTAGGTGAGCAGGTTTGAGTCTGTCGATCGAGATGGTGTTTCATTTTCCAATTGTAATGAAAGTGAAAGTTTTATTTCCACGTTTAAGGACGGCATATGGTCCTGTGTATGGAGGATGAAAGTAGGGTTTTACAGCGTCAACTCGAAGGAACATATGGCTGCAAGTGTTTAAATCTTTAATGACAAAGGTAGGTCTTGTTAAATGAGATGACATAGTTGTTGTTAGAAGAGCGTGAATATTTTCGTTCAATTTACATAAAAGGTTACTATCGACTTCCAAATCTTCCTTCTGAATGAAAAACTGCAGTGGAAGATGAATGTTTGTCCATAAACCATTTATAAACCATTTCAGCTGGAGAGCACTATATCTCATCCTTAAAAACAGTACGTAATCCGAGCAACACTGCAGGCAATGCACGTGTCCAGTAAACAGAAGTATGACACATGATAGACTGCTTTATCACTCTATGCCAGTGTTCTGTTCTGCCATTTTATTGTGGATTACATGCTGTAGTATGTGAAATTTTAATTCCAAAATTTGAGCCAATATGTGAAATAATCTAAATTGTGTTCCACGATCTGCTGTGATTTTTCAGGCATCCCGAAATAAGAAAACCAGCCGCCGCATAAAGCCTAGGCTACAGTTTCAGCTCGTATGTCTTTTACATTTCTGGCCTCTGGCCATCGTGTACACCTATTTATGCATCTAAGGCAGTGAGTGAAACCTTGAGATGATGGCATGGGACCAATAAGATCAATGTTGATGTGTGAAAAATGGCTATTTGGCACAGGAAAAGTGGCTAAAGGAGAATGAACATGCGTGATACTTTATTTCTTTGGCAAGGGAGACATGATTTAGCCATGTGAGCTAACCATATGACATGATGGGTCAAACATGAGCCATCATGTCTGGCCATATGAATAAATCTGTTATCAATTTTACTTACTGTTATTTTTACACTAGGGTGAGCAGGACTGTATACAGATTCTAAAACCAACTTACGAAAATGAAGTGGAATACATGGCCGTATATTGTTTCTAGATGTTTCACAATAAACAAAAGAATCGCAGTCATAAAGTTTATGTTCTTGAAATTTAAGACCATAATCCTTATCATTAAGTAGCTCTTGAAGTTCTGAATCTCAGTTTTGAGCAGCAGACAGAGCGGTCAAATCTAATGCTTTAGGAAAATTCACACTACAAGGCATCAGCTCCGATGTTTTTGCAATGTCGATATGGCGTATATCCTTAATCCTTAATAATATAATAAATGCGAAAGTGTGTCTGTCTGTCTGTCTGTCTGTTTGTTAAGCTTTCACGACCAAACCACAAAACCGATTTGGATGAAACTTGGCAGAGTTGTAGCTTCAAACCCAAGAACGGACATAGGCTAGGTGAAATCACGTTAAATTAATTATTTTTGACTACAGATTAAAATTAGTTAACAAAGAAAGTCCATTGACTACGCGATTCGCGATGAAAATTTTTATTTTTCAATCAGCTGTCACGTGATCCTTTAGGAATGCGAAAACATGTGGAATAAATTATTTTTAAAAACAATTATCACGTAATCCTTTTTTCCGCTGTAACTTCCGAACAAATTGTCCGTTACAAATTATTTTTACACCATCTTAAAGATAAAAGTTTAACCTTTTCAATGACACCAATTTTATTTCTGTGACATTTTTCATTCAATTTTTATTATTTTTTTTAATTTTACGTGCAGACGATTTTGAAATAACGCAAATTTATAGCTACTCAGTTTCTAGGAAATGGTTAGACTTTGAACTAATTTGCCTTTATTTCTGAAAATTTTTCTTACATTTATAAGTATCCATAAAATAAGGCAGAATTTACATGTATCAGTCTGTCTGTCGGTCGATCGGTCGGTCACAAGAACTCCTCCTAAACGGTGAATGGTTGCGACGTGAAATTTACACACGGCATTCTAGAGCATATTTTTAGGTTAAAGGTGTTATTTTCAACTTTCAGAGTTAATTAGTTCTTAAGATATTTAATTAAATAACGAACATTAGCAGCTTTTAAGCCTAATGCTTAGACGTTTTTTGCCAATAACTTCTGAAATCTTTATTAGATAAAAATTATTTTTGTGCCATTTTAAAGACCAGAAAATGATCTTTTTAATGCTATTAATGCCATTGCGATGAAATATTTTCTCCGATTGCTATAAAGTTTTAAAAATATATTTAACGTAATTTCTAACAATACTTTTTATTCTTATAGAAATAAATTCAAGCCAAATTACTGTTTCGTGCGCGGGATTTTGCCAGTGTTAAAATTAATAAAAGAAAATATTGCTTTCTTTGACCATAAACAACAAAGGAGACTTTACACTTCCGGTTTCCTGTTGTGGTAGCATTTACAGCTTTTAATAAGGTTACACAGTGATCCAATGACGTTAGTGAATTATTCTCTCGATGTTTTGTTTAATTTTCACAGTGAGATAATACAGAATATCCTTCTGTAGATACGGTAATGGGCATTAACAAGGAGCATCATATTCTGTAGAGCTCTTCAAGATCTTAGAATTGTCAGGGGCACCTTCCGACAAGCCTAGAATGATAGTCGGTGTGCCAGTACTCCTAATACGTAACCTCGATATACCGAGACTGCGCAATGGCACACGGTTAAAAATTACACACCTAGGTACAAACGTGAAAGCTACTGTTATGACTGATATAGGGAGAAGAGATAGTGTTTTAATTCCACTCCTTCCGATAATACCGAAGGATTTATCATCTCAGCTCAAAAGGTAACAAATCCCTGTAAAAATATCATTTGCGAGGCTCAGGGCCAGACACTGAAAGTGGCAGGCGTACATTTGGAAAAACCATATTTTTCCCATGGGCAACTATATGTGGCCTGTTCACGTGTGTACAGCCCACACAACCTCTACATCCGTGCAAATAACGTGGTATACAAAAGTATATCATCATAGATAAACAATTTACATAACTATATAAGCATACATGTACAGTACACTCCTGTCAGCCGTCCAATTAAGTATTATCAACCGTCAAAACTTTTCCTTTCCCCTTTCAAAATGCAACAAAACATTCACATTCGTGAATTTAAAAAAAGAATAATTCAAATTCTAAGCGCACGAAGTCGCGGGTAACAGCTAGTCTGAAATAATCCTTAATCCTTAATAATATAATAAATGCGAAAGTGTGTCTGTCTGTCTGTCTGTCTGTTTGTTAAGCTTTCACGACCAAACCACAAA
>BGPR01004220.1:13863-116612 GCA_013235015.1 Araneus ventricosus | reverse complement strand
TCCTTCGTAATGTACGACTCTTTAACAACGTTTCTGCAATAAATCAAGCTTAGAAAAAGTTTTTCTGTAGGTAAAAAGAGCTCTCAAACAATTTATTTATTCCGTTGCGTAAGATTGGGACGAAGAAGCTTGCTCCCAATGCGACGTCATCAATTCATCCTCTCTCTGTGAGCCTAACCTTACTATTCTTAAGTAACCTTGGCTTCAGACGTCATTCGTTCATACTTTTATCCAGACTGATTGAATTCCCTATCGGATAGGGAAGATGCGCGCAAAAAAATTCATTCCCTTCCTGGGGATTACTGTGCCCCAAGTTGCTACTGTCCATTGTTCGTGTTGAATTGTAAAAATCCCTTTTCGCATATTCAAATGCCTAAATAAAGTCTATGACCAAAATCAAGCACGTTTTCAGATTGTTTTTGCTTTGAATTTATGATGTCTGAAGCGGATATCATAAATTTCGGCTTCGCTGAAAAAGTATAACACTTCTACGATTTTGAATGTTTCGGATCAAGAGGTCTTCAATTGTGGGTCACGAATACGCGCAGAAAAATATTGGAGGGGCGAATTCCCTCATGGAACCATCTTTCTTAGATTCTTCACAATTTGTTAAAAAAAAACAGTGAAGAATATTGTTCTGTCTGAAGTTGTTTATCTGTATGAAATCTTTTTACTGACGATATTTGAATTTCCTTTTTAGTAATAATTAATTAATGCTTTATTTTCTTATTTATTTTTTAACTTTGGGGCAGCAATTTTTTTCTTTCAAGAAGAAAGAAGGCAAAGTGGAAAAGGTTGAAGCCCTCTTTTAGGTGTTGAATTCACGTTCTTATTTGAAAAATTTTTATATTTTTTTAAAATTTAGAATATTTTTTCTTTATGTCTAATAGTTGCCTGAAAAGGGCTTTTTGAAATTGCAAACTTTTTTAATTTTATATACTTTAAAAACTAATTACAAAACTAAGAAATTATAGAGAATTCTTATTCTTCAGCAACTATTTAAAAAATATTTATATGAAGTTTAACGAAAGCTACCAATGATTCTCAAGAATCAAGAATTCAGATGGAATTTCAAAAGATACAATTTTTTAAATTAATTTCTTTTGTAATTCAGAAAAGTTGCGATTTAAAAATGAGAAATGAGTTATCTACTATATGTACGAAGCTCATCTCGAAAATAAGTACCTTTAGGTTATTAAAAAAGATTAAAAATTTGTTTTCATTTTTATTTTATTACAGAAAAATCTACACACCTTAAACTACTTTTCGACATATTCATCATGCGAATTAAGGCATGTGCAATATCTTGGCACTAATTGCAACATACCCGCTTCTTAGAATTCGGCCGCCTGCGACCTGAACCAGTTCTGGACGTTTACCTTGTTTTCATCATCACTTGCAAATTGCTGGCCGGCAAGAAATTTCTTGAGATGAGAAAACAAATCGAAGTCGGATGGAGCTAGGTCCAGACTGACTTTCACTTATCTGGCGATAAATTTCACAAGGTCGAACATTTCTCGCATTCAAAAACTTGATAACGGCTCTTATTTCACCGCTGGCGGGCCGATCGATTGTTTTAAACATGCTTACCGACAAACAATGACTTCAAACGTTAACCTAAACAAACAAAATGGCTAGGTTAATTATTTCTCGAGTTGAAGGATGTAGCTACGCATGCGCAACCTTCGTGCTGTTAGATGCGCGGGAGATATGCGCATACGATACTTACTTTCTGGATGAGCTTAGTATATAAAAAAGATAGGTAAGTCGAAACAGTGTTTATATGAAAAGCAATGTATGCAGTGTGAGCTTCAATTAACCTACACATTTGAACTAAAGTAACTTCCGAGTAGTGTTCCTTAAACATTGATAGACTATCGATACTATCGAAGCCAAGTCGATAGTATCGGGTTTTCGGAACTCTATACTCAAACAATTGATATTATCAACTTTCTCAAAACTATCGATAGTTTTCTCCCGGGCAATACTATCGATAGGCGCATTTTCAGTCGATACTTTTAAAACTATCGACTGGAACTAACACCTATCGATAATATCGCCTGGGAGCAAACTATCTATACTATCAATAGTATTGAAACTATCGATAGTTTGGGAAAAGTATCGACTACACTATCGATAGTTGAACTATCGATGCATAAGGAACATTACTTCTGAGAATGTCGCTACGAATACGTATAATGACAGGAGCATAAGCGGAAATTGTTTGACATCGCTTCTACTCTTTTTAAATGTCTTCTAAACCGTTGTATTCAATCCGGAGATCATCATTATTATTATTTTCTAAAAATTAGGATTTATTTGGTGAATATGCAATAATATTTCTACGGAAGCGGTTTTCAACATTCAAAAACTAACCTAAGCTTTCTAGAGTAATGATAAAAGATCTGATAAAAATTTTGTAAGTTCGGTTATGTTCAAGATGATTTCAAGGGAAAGATTTTTTTTTTGACTAAGTTGCGCTACTGTGTTACTTTGATGGTTTTCACTTTGAGAACGTTATCCACTAAATCCCTGTTCCATGTTGTTTTCAATATAAAAAAAAAGTTTGTAGTACTATCTGCAACGACCCAAAAGTTAATTAAGTTCAAAGCCGTAGGTCAACTAACTCACACTGTTCTGAGTATAGGGTTGTTTCAAATCCTCTCCGCATGTGTTGGTATCATCATCTATAGACCAAAGACCAAAGAAGCATCACCCCGCCCTGCCAAAGCACCGGGTAAACAACTGAAAGACCGGCCACCGCTACAGATAGTCGGGCACTGTGGTTCCTGCATAATAGCCCCCATTACGAGCGGCTCATGCAGCAACCTTCTTCGGAAGTGGGCCCAAAGAGCCACACCACCATTATTGTGCCATCGGGTTGACGAGAGCCTGCTTACCTATACGGCAGCCTCTCCTCAAGCGAACTCACGGTGTCCCCCGATGGGATGCAAAATTCGACCGACAAACGTCCAGGGCAATTGTACACGTCAAGACAAACAACTTTTGCAATAGAACATGGGGTCGCAAACGCAAAGGTCGACCGCTACAGGGGAATCAGTGCCAATGAATTAAATAAAAGATAAGGGAATATAAGATAATGTATGCAATTCAGGTTCATTGGAATACAAATTAACAATAGCACAACGACACAATTGCACGAGAAACAACATTCGAAACTTCCAAAGCTTTGGCAGCAAGTCCTATGAGCACTTACTTTATGCTACTTCAAAGGTTTGTTGTTGATATCGCGTCCTACTTGCCATTGTATCTCTTATGTTGCGTACGACTTTCAGTGTTGTTATTCATGCAACTGTGATGTTGTGCTGTCGTGAATTTGGATTCTATTGAATCTGTGTTGTACACGCTACCTGTTCCATCCTTTTTCTTTTACTTAATAAATTAATTAATTTTAATTAATTAAATAAAATAACACTGGACTTCTAACTGTTCTTGCTGCCTGGTGAATACAAATTGAACTAGGGACTTGTATCTTCATTATACTGAAAATATAACATTTCTACACTACTATGGTAGTGTTAGTGCCAAATGGGTATAACATGAACTTGGTCCACTTTAGCTCTGAATCCTCAATATATGAATAACTTTTCATTAAGAATTTCTCAATATGACATCGGTGTTACGTGACAATTTCTACAACCTGTTGTTTAAAGCAATAAAGATTAGTTTAAATATTTTGTTAAACAATTAAAAAATATTTTTTATTCATATGTATCCATTTCTATTCAATCATTATATAGGATGTTCCAAAAAAATCCGTACAACTTCAAACTTTTATTTAAAACCAGTGGGAGTGGCCTCCCCTATACTTTCTCGTATACTTCCCCAAAAAGGTGCTGTTTCCCCTCCCACCGCGTGGATAAATTAAAATGACCACATACTAAATTTCAATTATATGATGTAAGTTACTAAAAGACTTACACACATCTAAGCAGCCTTTTAGCGTGCCAGCAATATCTCCGATCTGATTGTTACAAATTTACTACCGATAGTTGTAGTTGAAAATATCATGCACATTGGCAGAGTGCTTAAGAAATTAAAAAAGCATGAAGAACAGAACTGATGAATCAATTGACACTAATTTTGGTTTGTTACTTTATAACTTTACTTTTAACAACTACTTTCGTTCTGTCAGAGTAAAAATAATGCAAAATCCACTCAGAAAAAAATGTATTACGAAATATACAAAATAAAACTAACCGCAAATCAAATATGCAACTCTTCTTGAGAAAATTTTTCGGCGTGAAAGAAAAATTAAAAGAAAACACTCCATAATTAATTCACTTTTATTCGAGAAGAATTTGGCAGAGAGCCAAGACAGACAGTATTACGGGAACAGCAGTAACCAGTACGCATGCGTGTGGAACGGATTCTCTTCAAAAGTAAATTATACGGACCGACAGACTGTCAACCCTTTGACGGATTAAGCCCACAATTTTATACGGACCTACATTCATGACGATAAAACTGTGTATTAAAATTTATCCATCTGGCGTTTCGAGTTTTTGAGTTATAGCGTTCGCATGACTTCGAACATACAGACAGACTTCCCGCAAACGGATGTTGTCCAAAATTTGAAAGAAACCTACAAATTATGTTTAAAGACCACATACCAAATTTCATCACCGTAGCTCAAAGGGTTTTCGAGTTACCGTGTTCACAGACAGACACACAGACATACAGAGAAACATAGTTCCAAAATTGTGTTTTTCGGACTCAGGGATGTCTAAAACGTGGAGATTCGTCAAAATCTCGAGTTCGAATTTTTTGACGATTACAATACTTTCTCTTTGTGTACTTCGTATACGAGAAAGTAAAAAGAATAGCTTTGCAACAAAAAATTTTGCAGCTATGGACAGAACAACTCAAAAAGGTTGGTTTTTTTTACCGACCACAATGCTTCTCTTTCTATCACTTGTGAAGATGATGTCGTCGTCGTCGGAAACTGGAGGTGCTGATCTGGATAAGAGTCCAGTTTGAATTGTTTGGTCTTTTGTTGTTTCCAGAACAATTTTCATTTTGGATGCGCTATGCTTTTATTTGTCTTCATCTTCGGATTGTTGTTCTTTTCGTGCCTTTTCTTCCACTTGTTCAATCAATTCCATCTCCACATCTGTTCGTTGCCAAGAGCAGGACGGTGATTGTCTGTCATCGAAATAGTTGAGGTGTTCTTTTGCGAACTCGAATAGCCATCCGGGATGTAAGTGTTTCTTTCCATGTCCCAAGAATGGTGCAGCTCTGAGGTTGTCGAAGAAATGGAGAATTCTTGCCAGAATCACTTGTTTTGCGCTGGGGCACATATTCTAAATAGGCGTGTTGCTAGTTACTATGGATGGTTATTAAAGTTCCGTTATAAAATTATTATATTATTAAAGTTATTAAGTTATATGAGATCCCTTCGAAGCACGAATAATTTCAAAACGATATTCTAATTCCATCCAGGAACGTTGCAGCATGCCTTGATCAACAGATTCTATAGCGGCTTGGATCTTTTGCTTCAATTCCCCAACATTGTGAACTTTTGTTCGGTACACAACATCTTTCGCATAACACCAGAAGAACATCACATAGCCCGAAACACATTACGCTTTCTCTCGGGTGAGGCCATTTTCTATAAATCAGTCTTTATGTGTCCTGCAACGCCATCTATGACAAAAAAACAGACTGAAGAAAAAATTTGAGTTGTTCTGTCCATAACTGCAAAATTTTTCTTGTAGTCCTATTCTTTTTTAAATAAAAATTTGAAGTTGTACGGATATTTTTAGAACACCCTGTAGATCAACTGTAACAAAAAAAAAAAGATCTTCGCAGATCTGCTTTTCCCTGATCATTTTGCATTGCTCTTTGCCATTCGTTTAAATTTAGCCAATATGAATGTTCTGCCCTCATTTTTGTTTAGTTTCGTGGTTTAGTGAAAAGAATCGACTTCCTCTTCTTGTTGACCGATTGCGTCCAAAATTATATACAGGGTTCCCACTTATATCCGTTACTCCCCCTTTAACTTCTAAACGGTGGCAGCTTAGGCCATAAAGTTGGTGTCTAGGCATAGTAAAAAAGCTATGCGCTACTCGATGAGACAGCTTACAACGCCATCTATCGGCAAATTTTGGAACTAGCGGTCCTATCTCGTTAACGGCGAAAGATACGAGAAAAAAGTCAATTAGAACGTTGTAGAACACTCTCGATTTAGTACGAAAAGATACCTTGAGCACATTAATACTCAAAACAGAATGTAAAAAAATATTTGTTTGATTGTGATTTTCAACACTGTGGCGTCGTGAAACGCGAGCGAAGCGAGAAAAGACCATCTTACGGACTAAATACCGCCTGTGTTGTGGCGCAGGGGAAGCGCACGCGATTTGCATTCATGAGGACCATGGTTCTGTCCACCGGTGGCGTGTTTAACTAAATGTCTCTACAAACCGTGAAAACATTCTGCTGATCTTGCAAACTCGTCTTTCCAAACACGCAGCTCAACTCTACCACGTTTGATATAAAAATCATATGAATTTCATGTATTATGCAAATGAGGATGGAACGTCATACCTGTTCACCCGAGTGTGCTACTATAAAAAGGATGTTTCTGCTGGGTTGTATGTTAAAGCTGAGGGTTATGGCAAAATTTTTCATTAAAGAGTATTGCGAGATGTTGTTAATTTGCGGTGAATGTAGGCGTAAGGTAAAATCAGCTGCAAGGCTGTATCGTGGACATTTTCCGGAAGGCCCGCATCCTACATGGCAGACCATCTTAAAAGTTGTAAAACGTATAACGTGACCAGCCGACCTCGAGTTGGTAGACCTCGTAATGTAGGACGCAAAGTGCAACCTGAAGATGTGCTAGCATACGGTCTCGCCCATCCTCAGAGCAGCACAACAATGATCAGTAAAAATTGTGTTGTTTCAAAAAGCCGCGTTTGGACAATCCTGAATGGATCAGGTGCTCATCCACACCTGTGGAGGGATTGTTGCCAAGAGATGCTGAGAGACGTTATGCAACTTTGTGATAAATAACTTAGAGGGCCTGGCAAACATAATACGGACGGGTGAGCCATGTTTTTTGCGTAATGGTATGTTTAATAGACAGAACGTTCATACCTGGTCGCTGGAAAATCCGAGATATGCTGTCGAAGTTCGACATCAGCTACGCTGGTCGATTAATGTTTGGTACGGAATTTTTAATGACAGGGTCATTGGAGCAGTATTTTACGAGGGAACGTTAACGGGACAACGACACTTGGAGCTTCTGCAGGATGTAATAACCGACTTTGTTTAGAATCTACCTTTTCACCAACTCCGAAATGTTTGGTTCCATCATGACGACGCCTCATAAGATTTCAAACGTTAAGCAGTATCTAATGGAGACATTCCCATTGAACTTCTTCTTATGGGGAGACATAAAAGGACAGGTATATGCGACCCCTCCATCAATATTGCAGGATCCTCGACGACACATTACTGATGTTTGTGCCTCTGTAACAGCTGCCATGTTGCCCAATGTGCAGCGAGAAATCCAGTCCAGAGTGCAAATGTGTATAGTAGCTAACGGAAAGCATTTAGAGCGATATAAATAAATGATCCAAAAGAAAGGGACGTGTCTCAGTTTCTTTCTTCCACTTTTCATGACATGACAATTTTTGAAATCGTGACCAAACAAATTTTCATTTTTTGCATTCTGTTTTGAGTATTAATGTGCGCAATGTATATTTTCGTACTAAATCGAGAGTGCGCTACAACTTTCTTATTGACTTTTTTCTCGTATCTTTCGCCGTTTACGAGATATGACCGCTAATTCCAAAATTTGCCGATAGATGGCGTTGTAATTTTTCTCATCGAGTAGCGCATAGCATTTTTCCTAGACACCAACTTTATGGCTTAAGATCTCACCGTTTGGAAGCTAAAGAGGGTGTAACGGATATAAGTGGGAACCCTGTATAGTTATACAGTTTTTGATGTCATATTTCATTTATCTAGCTAGTGATGTTATCGTGTTCACAGATAGGCGGACAGATAGACGTAATTCCAAAATTGGTATTTTTGGACTCATGGAGATCTAAAATGTGGAGTTCATCAAAGTCTCGAGGTCGATACTTGTTACGATTTGTAAAATTTGTACTTTGTAAGCTGCGCAAAAAGGAAAATAAAAATTGTCTATGGGAGGGGTAGATAAAGCCCAGAGGTCCAGTTGATTTTGTGTGTTCCTTCTATTTTGTTCAAGTAAACAGTCCTTTTTCCTTTTAATTATTTACTTTGACAATCACGAATACCACGCAAACACATATTGACGACACAATCATTTAGAAAATATTAATAACATTTTAAATCGGCCAGTTCACCTATTCCATACATCACACCTCAATCGCTCATACTTTTATCCAGACTGATTGAATTCCCCTATCGGATAGGAAAGATGCGCGCTAAAAAATTCCCTTTCTGGGGATTAATGTGACCCAAGTTGCTACTGTATATTGTTTGTGTTGAATTGTAAAAATTCTTTTTCACATATTGAAATGCCTAAATAAAGTCTATGACGAAAAACGAGCACGTTCCCAGATTGTTTTTACTTGGAATTTATGATGTCTGAAGGGGATATCATAAATTTCGACTTCGCTGAAAAAGGATAACACTTCTACAATTTCGAATGTTTCGGATCAAGACTTCTTCAATTGTGGGTCACGAATTCGTGTAGAAAAATATTGGAGGGGCGAAATCCCTCATGAAACCATCTTTCTTAGCTTCTTGAAAATTTGCTGAAAAAAACAGTTAAGAATATGAAATTGAATATCTGCGTGAAAACTTTTGACTGTCTATATTTGAATTTCCATTTTAGTAATAATTAATTATTTATTTTCTTATTTACTTTTTAACTTTGAGTCAGCGGATTTTTTCTTTCAGGAAGAAAAATGGCAAATTGGAAAAGTTGACGCCCTCTTTTAGTTGTTCAATTCATATTCTCATTTTAGAAAAATTTTGATGCTTTTTTAAAATTTAGAATATTTTTTCTTTGTCATGTCTAACAGTCGTTTGTCTGAAAAAGGATTTTTGAAAGTGCAACCTTTTTTAATTTTATATACTTTAAAAACAAATTACAAAACTAAGAAACTTTAGAGAATTCTTATTCTTCAGCAACTATTTAAAAACATTTTAATTTGTATGAAGTTTAACGAAAGCTACCAATGATTCTCAAGAATTCAGCTGGCAATTTAAAAGATACAATTTTTTAAATTATTTTTTGGTAATTAAGAACAGTTGCGATTTAAAAATGAGAAATGAGGTATCTGCTATATGTATGTAAAAAGATAGGTAAGTCGAAATAGTGTTTTTATGAAAAGCAATGTATTAAGTGTGAGCTTCAATTAACCTACACCTTTCAACTGAAATAACTTCCGAATAGTATTCCTTAAACATCGATAGACTCTCGATACTATCGAAGCCAAGTCGATAGTATCGGGTTTTCGGAACTATCGACTGAAACAATCTATATTATCAACTTTCTCAAAACTATCGATAGTTTTCTTCCGGGCAATACTATCGATAGGCGCATTTTCAGTCGATAATTTTAAAACTATCAATTGGAACTATCGATACAATCGATAGTTTCAAAACTATCGAACGGAACTATCGACACTGAAGCACTCGACTGGAACTATCGATAGTTTCAAAACTATCGACTGAAGCATTCGACTGTAAATATCGATAGTATAAATAGTTTCTAAACTATCGACTAGAAGAATACCTATCGATAATATCGCCGGAGAGCAAACTATCGATACTATCAATAGTTTTGAAACTAGCGATGTTTAAGGAACACTACTTCTGAGAATGTCGCTACGAATACGTATAATGACAGATGGCATAAACGGAAATTGTTTGACATCACTTACACCCTTTTTAAATGTCTTCTAAACCGTTGTATTCAATCCGGAGATTATTATTATTTGCTAAAAATTAGGATTTATTTGGTCAATATGCAATAATATTTCTACGGAAGCGGTCTTTAACATTCAAAAACTAACCTAAGCTTTCTAGAGTAATGATAAAAGATCTGATAAAAATTTTGTAAGTTCGGTTATGTTCAAGATGATTTCAAGGGAAAGATTTTTTTTGACTAAGTTGCGCTACTGTGTTACTTTGATGGTTTTCACTTTGAGAACGTTATCCACTAAATCTCTGTTCCATGTTGTTTTCAATATTAAAAAAAGTTTGTAGTACTATCTGCGAAGACCCAAAAGTTACTTAAGTTCAAAGCCGTAGGTCAACTAACTCACACTGTTCTGAGTATATGGTTGTTTCAAATCCTCTCCGCATGTGTTGGTATCATCATCTATAGACCAAAGGAACATCATCCCGCCCTGCCTAAGCATCCGGGTAAACAGCTGAAAGATCGGTCGCCGCAACAGAAAGTCGGGCACTGTGGTTCCTGCATAATAGCCCCCATTACGAGTGGATCATGCAGGAACCCCCCGTTTTACCGGGGTACGACCCTTCTTCGGAAGTGGGCCCAAAGAGCCACACCACCATTATTGTGCCATCGGGTTGACGAGAGCCTGCTTACTTATATGACAGCCTCTCCTCCGCGAACTCACGGTGTCCCCCCGATGGGATCCAAAATTCGACCGACAAACTTCTAGGGGTAATTGTACACGTCAAGGCAAACAACTTTTGCAATAGAACATGGGGTCGCAAACGCAAAAGTCGACAGCTACAGGGGAATCATTTCCAAGGAATTAAATAAAAGATAAGGGAATATAAGATAATGTATGCAATTCAGGTTCATTGGAATACAAATTAACAATAGCACAACGAAACAATTGCACGAAAAACAACATGCGAAACTTCCAAAGCTTCGGTAGCAAGTCCTATGTGCACTTACTTTATGTTACTTCAAAGGTTTGCTGTTGATATCGCGTCCTACTTGCCATTATATCTGTCATGCTGCGTACGACTTTCAGTGTTGTTATTCATGCAACTGTGATGTTGTGCTGTCGTAAATTGGATTCTATAGAATCTGTGTTGTGCACTTTACCTGCTGCATTCTTTTCTTTTACTTAATTCGCTGGCAAAGAGTCCCCTGTAGCGACCGCCTCTTCCTTTTGCGTTTCCGACCTCATGTTCTATTGCGAAAGTTGTTTGTCTTGAAGTGTACAATTAGCCCTAGAAGATTGTGGGTCTAATTTTGGAACACTCTGTATATTTAAAATGATTAGCAAAACCCCAGGAATGGTCCCCCAGCCTCAGAGGACAGATACACAATCCTCCTGGGGATTGGCGAGCGTAAGCAAGCAGTGGACAGAGCCCTCTCTGATGATTTAAATAAGCAGTTTCAAAATAACAACCGGTCAGTCGGCCCCGTTACTTGATGGTGCTCTCTCGTATGAAATCAAACTTCAATCTATATATATATAAAACGCCAACGTACGTGGTACAGAAAAGAGGTTAATTTCTCCTTTGTTGATGGCAACAATCGATTTGTTTACAAAACAAGACAGGTACTCCTCCATGTTATATTTGACTTTACAGGCATAGCTTGCAAGTTTATTCGTGCTGATGTAAAAAAACTTTTTATCGGAAAAAATAAATTTAAGAAGTAGAATTCACAATATTTCTTACGATAATTAATAAAACTTTGGATGAAATGATTCAAAAGAAATCCGTTAGAAATGAAACAGACGGGCTTGGGTAAGTCAGAGAACGTTCAGATCAATGTCAAAATAGTTTAAGTCGGAGAAGGAAAATCGTGTTAATTTTCAATTGAGGTGAACGTATTGGAACTTACTATTATGAATATTGGGCACGTTATACGCACACCACTCTGCGCATTCTTTTTTGTCTTGGCCGAATTTTCTTGGAGCGCTGAAACACCAGTTTGGCTCAACTTCTTTCTTGGCGATAGTTGACAATCGCTGTATTTTTGGCGATCTGAAGCGTCAGGAGCCAGAATACGCCAATTTGGCCGAAAATGCATAGTATGTGTATAACGGAACACAGATACTCTGCTCAGGATCAGATAGTTAACCATTAATCGATTAAATGATAGTTGAAAATGTTTAAGTGTTGTACTGTCATAGGAAGAACACAACTGCACAAAACTTCAGAAATTTTGAATAACAAGAAGGGATTGAAAAACTGATTACAACATTGCGTTATAACAAACAAGAAAGAGTTTAAGTAAAAGCATAAAATAAAAATAAGGATAAGAGGTGGGGAAATTTAAATGGTGACACAAAACAATGTAACTTTTTGTGCCGTTGAAAAACCGTAGGAGTTTCCTGCTTTGTCCGCATACAACCTCCTGGGTTTACAGTAGATTTACCCTCCGATACAAGCAATTGTAAAATCCATTTAGCTACTATTTAGAGCGTCAAGTTTAAACAAATTCTGTTTTTTGAATATAAAGCATCGGATTCCTTGCTCTTTTTAGCAGTTATTTTCTTTTCTAGTATCTACATGCGATTAATTAAAAAAACGGATTGCATTTAAATCCAATTTAAATTGGAAGAATAGGTTTTACTAGCTTAGGCTTATATAACATCACAGAGAGTATTTCCTACTATCCTTAAGACAAACATCTAAAATAAAAACACTTTTAATGCTAATTAATGTCGCCAACCAAGGTGCTGAAAATCTGCATTTGCCATTGACAATGCATTGTGTACAGGAAACTTGAGATACCTAAACGAAACAAAATAGAAAAACATACATACAAGGGTCGTTTTTTTCCAACCTCCAATTGAACCGCAAAACAGACAGACAGGTGGTATGACGTTGGGACGCGCGGTGGTCGATTGTGCATGTTTCTAACTATAAAATCTGCTACTGTCGACGTCAGTTCGCGATTTCCAGCTGAGCTTTCGGCATGTAAACATGGCTAGTAGAACTGATTCTCCCGCCAAGTGCGAGTTCCGTTGTGTTATTCGTTTTCTTCAACCATAAATTCTGGTTTATGGAAAGCGGTCAATGGAACTGTTTCTTGTTAGAACTTGTGACGACTGCGAAGAGACATTGTTACTTCTGGAGTTGTCCTCCTTCATGATAACGCCCCTCTCACTGTGCTGTTGAAACAAAGAAACTTCTGGAGCAGTTTAAATGGGACGTGTCTAATCACTCTGCGTATAGCCCCGACTTAGCGACGAGTGATTTTCATCTCGTCCCTGAATTGAAGGACCTACTAGGAGGCCAAAGCTTTCAGAAAAACGTGGAGATTAAAAGCAAAGTTAAGGGCCATTTCATCACTCGCGACAACGTTCTTCGAAGACGGAATAGGAAACCTAGTCTACCGATTTGGCAAATGCCTGAATCTTCACGGTGATCATGTCGAGAAGTAACCATGTTAGAACATAACTTTTGGTAATAAATTCATTTTGTCCTCTACAGTTGTCTTTTTTCATGGTCCATCGGAGGTCGGAAAAAATACAGACCCTCGTATGTTAACAAATTTCAATAAATTTTCGCCAAATGCTTAAACACATATAACCAGTAGGATTTTTTTTTATTTTCATTCTTAAACAATCAAAGATTAGTGAACAAATTTTGATTGGAATCAGTTGAGGAATGTAGTTTCTTTCTTCTCATCAATGGTAGAATATGCCTCATCCCGTATAGTAATTTATAGTATGTTTATAGTGATTTATTTATTATTAATTAATGATCCAGAGAACGATATATCCTAGGAATATCAAAAGGAGCATACGTAAGCTGACATTAATTGCATTTTTTATCCACTCGTCGTTACATACGTCTGGAACTCGGTATCCACTCGAGAAAGGATAATGCTGAATTTGCCACCGTCGGAAAGATAAGTACACATAGAGCATACAAACTTGCTCCAATATGTTCATGCTAGGAGGCTGGCTTTCTCCGCTGGTGCTTGCATCTTGTTCAATGGCAGACTGCGCGTCTGAATCTGTTCCTGTTAGCACTGAAGAAGCTGCCATCCCATCAGAAGCGTCTGGAGAATGGTTGTGGTTTCCGGTAGCCTGAAAGGGGATACTAGGAGGCTGATGTTCTCCGCTGGTGCTTGCACCTTGTACAATGCAATGTGATACGTCACTTCTGGCGTTCGTCAGGCATCTCCTTGGTGTGTCTGGATCTGTTTCTGTAAGAACTAAAGATGATGCCGTTTCGTGTGTAGCGACCGGAGAATCCTTGTTTTTCCGAGTATTTTCCATGAATATTGTTAACTGAAAGGAGATGGTAGTAGGTTGATCTCCTGCACTGGTGCTTGCATTTTGTGCGATGGCAGATGGTACGACACTTTTAGCGTTCTTCAAACGTTTCCACGCTGTGTCTGGATCTGTTCCTGGTAGCATTGAAGAAGCTTCCGGCCCCTCAGAAGCGTCTGGAGAATAGTTGTAGTTTCCAGCAGCCTGAAAAGGGATACTAGGAGGCTCATGTTCACCGCTGGTGCTTGTATCTTGTACAATGGCAGACAATACGTCACTTCTGGCGTTACTCAGGCGTCTCCTCCGTGTGTCTGGATCTGTTCCTGTCATCTCTGAAGATGATGCCGTTTCATCTGGAGCAACCGGAGGATTCTCGTTTATCTGAGTATTTTTTATGAAACTGAAAGTGGAAAAAATTAACAACCTATCATGATAATAAATCGTAGATATGATATAGAACGGATACATTCGATACATAATAGTCTAATAATTCTGTGAGCAGTAGACCTTGCACCTCCCCACCCCCGTAAAAAATAAGATATTCTCTTTGTAGAAGTTTTTATATGATTAACTCATTTTTTTTCGAATCGAGTTATTTACATAAGTGTGCTTTTATCAGTACGCCAGCTTTTATTAGTACTATTGGATGTCTGCTTTTATCAGGATTAACAAACTTACAATTAAAAGGCATTTGCTATTATTGGCATTTTTAGAAATATGATAAATGGATTTCCCGGCTTAGTAGAAATCACGTCACTGCCCATTGAGTCAGTTCTCGGCAGCTGAATTCACATCAGTGTCTGAAGAGAACCTTCTTCCAGATAAGTGTTCCTTCAATTTTGGAAAAAGGAAATAGTCACTGGGCCATCGTGAAGCCATCCGACGCAAACGCCCTGGCATGTTGAGTGATGGTGTGATTCTCCTGCATGACAATACCCATACTGCGCGCAAAACTCAAGAATTGCTGCAAAAGTTCAAGTAGGAAGTTTGGAGCCACCCCCTATACAGCCCAGATTTAGCATCCAATCTACGTTCCAAACACTTATTTGGAACAAGATTCTCTTCAAACAGTGATGTGAAAACAGCTGCCTGCTCAACGGGCAGGAACGTGATTTCTACCAAGCCGGGCTAAACAAGTTGGTCCTGCGTTCAGATATCAGATAAATGCCTAAATACATTTGGTGATTATGTGGAAATGTGATCTGCAAGTAGGCTTTTTTTGGATCCATCCTCGTATGAATCGAATAATTGCTGCGAAAACTGATGCAGATTATTTTTTGTTTGGAAAATATCATCAGATGTGATTAGAGAAATTTACATTAAGACTGGTTCACTTGTGGACAATAACTGGGCGTTTCAGGACACCACGTTATGCCATTGAGACACGTCATTACTGATTTGATCAATAAGCTAGCGTATAGCAATAGCGGATAGGTCAGATATACAATGACGTGATCTGAATGGAGTCACGTGACTTTCTTTTACTCCCAGTAATCTGCCGATGCAAAACTGGCTTTGCATGAATTTCGCTGGTACAATTGCTGGCTACAGTAGAAAGACTCACGACACAATCAAGAACACGTGATTAGTCTTCAAGCAATTCAGTCAGGATTCCAAATTTTTCATAAATTTTCGCTATGGTATTCAAAGACTTTTTCTCGTTGCTTGGTCCCATTTCTCATCTCGAGAGCTTTCTTACCTCCCTTTTATGTTTGAACATCGCTTAGCTTGACTGCTAAGCTCACAACATTTTACCGAAAAATAAAGGAAATTGTCGAAGAAATGTGCTGAACGCTTCATCAAACAATGTATAAAGCGTTGAATTAAAATTAATAAAAAAAGAGTTGGCATGTATTATTAGCATATTCAAAAATACACATATTTTTTAATTTTCAAATACGTTGATAGTGCGCCACATAGTTCGATAGTGATTACCAAAGTAACAGTATTAAACGAGAGAAGGTTTTACAGCGTATTGAAAAGTTAGATCAGAATTAATGTAGGAATCTAGGGCAATTAAAATTTGCCTCTTTCTAATGAGCTGACCACCTACACCGTTATTGATAACCAGACAGCACTGCTCGGAAATAAAATTGAAATCTAAAAGTTTGTGTAGACGCTATTAAAATGGGGCCAAATCGCTAAGGCTAATGCAAGTAAAGAGGTGCAGCAATCAAGGTCTTGCTTTGGAGGCCATTTTAAGAACGTGTACCAACTTCTAGACTTCAACCCTCAATAGCTATGGAAGTTTTATTTTTTTATATTGTACTTTGAGCATTCTTTAATTTTTAAAACGGACAAACTTTCAGCCGTGATTAAAGATAGGACAAATTTAAGCTTTTTCATTAACAATTTGGATTTAAATCAACTCGCATGAAGCAATTCTCAAGCAATTAAGCAGTAAATTAATAATGTTATCATGCAGAACAAAATAATAAAAATTTGAAAGACAACATTAAAGGAATGAATTATTCACTCCCAGTGAAAGTTATAAAAGCGATTGATTAAATCCTTCTCTCACCTCTAAAATATTTCATTAAATATTATCTTTAAGGAATAATTTTTTCAAAAAAACTTACCTTGAAAGCTCGGCGAAGACAAATGCAAACATAATATGATATAAAAATTATCGTAAGTCTTTTATATAATTCTTTTAAATAAGTATACTTGGAGAGAGGAGTTGAAACAAAATCCGCTGCTGATTATAATTACTGAAAATATTTATAGTTATCGTCAGCCACGCATTGTTGCTACATTTATTTATTAGCCAATACGGTCGTTGTCCACATCAGCTCTGTCAGGGAAAGAAAGCACAAAACATAGTTTCGTCGCTTAACAAGCAACACCACCTATCTCACTTTCTTGAAATTTCAAAGAGGTAGAAAACACTCAATTACTCGCCACGAATAATGACTATTTCTAAATGAATTTTACATCCCATATAAACATGAGACTACATGCTTCTACCAGATGTGAAAAATTTGAGACAAGTGCTGTTGCTAGATAAGAGACGGTTTTGCAAGTTTATATCTTTTAATAACCGAGGAAAAATACCAAATGTTTATTTTAGGTAGATTCCTTATAGGAAGCCTACCTATTGCAATGGTTCTCATGACACGACTTACAGAAAATTTCTGCAGATCTTTACCGATCATGACCCGCGCCCAAAATCACGCCTCTTTCAAAAGTTTATATCTATAATATAAAGCAGAAAATACATGTGTCTGTCTGTCTGTCACAAGAAGTTCAAACAGTTTTTTGCTAACGAGATTTAACAGCGAGAGTTTCTCCGGAAGATTCCAGAATATTGTTGCAATTTCATTGGCTGGTTCGTGACCCTCCTCGCGGTAGGTGACGTCATATGCTTTCATTCCCAGAATGCATTTCTACAATCCGATGTGCATCTTTTGTTTTCAAAACTTTTTCGTGTCATTGTGGGCATTTTTTTCCCATTTTGTTGAAGTTCTGATCCCACGGGCAACGTACTGCTAGTATTATATAATATAAACTACATCTATAACATAAAACAGAAAATACATGTATCTGTCTGTGTGTCTGTCACAACAACTCCTCCTAAACGGTAAACGGTAGCGACATGAAACTTGCACACGACATTGGAGATCAACTGTGCTATTTTCAACTTTTAGAATCAATTAGTTCTTAAGATAATTAATTAAATAACGAAAATTAGCCGCTGTTATGCCTAATGATTAAGCATTTTTCGCCAATAACTTCTGAAATATTTATCGCATGGCAATTATTTTTACGCCATCCTACAGAGCAAAAAAATATTTTTTAAAATTATAGTTACTCCATTAAGGTATAGTTTTTTCTCTAATTGTAATTAAAGTTCCAAAATTTAATTTTAATGCAATTTTAAACAATACTTTCTATTCTTATAAAATTGAATTCAAGCCAATTTACTGCTTATCAAATCCTTCATTCACGTGCATTTGCCACTGTTAAAGTTAATAAAGAAAATATTATTTTCTTTGGCCATTTTTATTTCGAAGGCAGACTTTGATTTTCAGTATTATGTCTCTTTTAATATGGTTGCGCAAAAATTCAGATACTGTGCAATTGGATTAATAACTCTTTCTATGATATTTTTTGATTAATTTTCAAAATTTTTAAATGATCCTTATGAGTGTATTAAGTCTTTCAAGGTTACTTAGTCCGGTTCCTATCGAAGGAAGAGGAACTAGGAAGAGAAAGTCGCCAATGCAAGAATACCGCCAGTGATGTCGTATATCAAAGCTGTTCCTTTTTAATTATGGATAAGGCAAATTTGCACTCCAGTTACTTTATTGGATTGAAATCAATTCACACGCAATAAATGACATACTTCAACAACTGAGTAATAAATTAATAATTGTATTGTGCAAGCCGAAGAAATGAAAATTTATAAGAGTAATAGACTTTTCACTTTAACAGAAATTTAAAAAAGCAGCTCCTCGTAACTTTAAAATCTTTTTTGAGGATACTCTTTAGGAAATACATTTTTTTTAATGTTTTGTTAAACTTACCCCAAAAATTTGTCGAAGAAAAGGAAGGTGCCTATATAAAAATAAGAGTATGTCTTTCAGGTTCATTTTTGAAATAAGTACTTGGAGATAAAAGTCCGAAAATAAAATCTGCTGCACTTGGAAAGAAGAGTCGACACAAAATCTAATGCTGATTATAATAACTGAAATAATTTTGATAGTTACAACCAGCCAGACATTCCTGCTGTATTTATTTATTAGATAGTAAAGTCACCATTTAGCCAGTATTCATGTGTAGTGGCACGTGTAATATTGAGCTTGTAAATACTATTTCATTGATATATTTCATTTTTTCCTTTTACTTTTTGGGGAGAATATTTTATAAAGCCCTCTCTATATAAACTATTATCTTTGTTTTAGTTAAATTCAATGCACTATTAAGTGCAGACGATTTTCTAAAATCGTAGCATCTCTTTAAATATTATTCTTTCTTCTATTTTATTTTTATTTTTTCCCTAATGGCAATAGAAAATAGTTATTAAAATAAGTAGATAGTTTTTAAAATAATATATTTAAAATAATTGGTGAAAGCAGAGGACCAGTCCCCCAGCCCCAACCACTGGAACGATTTCAATAATTTTTATTTAATACGGAAGCTTATGACTTCTATATATGTCATCAATGGTCGCCTGCTCTCCATAATCCTCCATTTTCGAGAGAAATAGAAAAAATACTTCTCTTCTGTACATTCTCTATGGGGAAAAACCTTGACAGAGTTTCCCAGCCCCAACTATTGGACAGAGTTCGACGATTTTTATTTCATATAAAAGTTTATGACCCCTTGACACGTCATCAATGGTCTCCTGCCACCCACCACGTACCATTTTCGAGATATATGCATACAACCGCCAATTGGTCCAATTGCCAAGTTGCAGGCATAGCCACAGGCTACTAATGTTACGGGCGAGCAGTTGGTCGCCGAAGCCGGCTAGCGAAGTATTAAAAGAAATTAGTTGGAATAAAGACTTTTATTGTGAAGATGAACTTTTCTTTCGTCAATTGTCCTACACATCTCTGTTATCTCAGAGAAAGAAAGAGCAAAACACAGATGTGATTTTTGTTATAATAAGTTGTCTTTTAATTGATTTCTGTAGTGTGGTGTAAAATTATGCCCTTTTCTTGGGAATTCAATCGCGCGGCCGCCCCCGCGCGTCGGATTGAAAGGGGAAAAATTTAAAGTATTGGAAAGAAGAATTTTTGGGCCAAATTGTAATCATTTAGCCTAAACGGTCACAAAAATTGCATCCCATGCATGTGCTTGCGGGGAAATCAAAATCTTTTCCAGGTGTCGCAACTCCTCTTCCAACGAGTGACGTAATGGACGCTTGAACTCTTTCCATCAATCCAGAGCAGGCATCTTCAGCCAGGACTCTTTCAATATTATTCGAGAATTGGTGGGAAAATAACCCAAAGACAAATAACATGTGTAAATGAACAATCGAACTTTCTTGAATGTGAAATTTTGTACATAATCAACCTTTTCTTAATGTGTATATTTTTAAAGAACTTTTATCAGCATGTAAATAACCATTGCTTTGTTGTAGTTGAGTGGTAATAGTTTGTTTACTCGTGCGCGGGGAGAATGCAAATAAGCAGAGGCGATTTCGCCACCATCAAATAAAGACGTGTTCGTTTCAGTGGCTTTCTCTTCCTTTGCACTGGAATATGGATTCAATAATTCTATTTCAGAAAGCGGATCCCCAGCTCTCAACAGCGCTCCCGGCCCGTGGAAACTGAGGTAGGCGTAATTTATTTAATTTGTTGATTTTACGTCTAAAGTAGTGTAACACCAGGCCTATTTCAAGGCAGCCGTCTGCATGGAATATTCGAGAGAAGACGAGAATCGTTATTGAAGATATTCAGCTTGTAGCGATTACATTCAACCCACCTCAGTTGATTCGTAAACCGTGCTACCCTTGTCTAGCCTAGGCACCCAGGAACCTTCAATGACAGTCGCTGCAATAGTTCGAATACTGAGGCCGGAGTCCTAGCAGCTATCACCGGCCAGGTACCGACCCCTCCAGATGGAGGTAAGCACTATCAGTGGAGGGAGGTAGCACAACCACCAGCATTAATCTCTTCATATTCAGGAGCGAGAACCCGCTTACTTATCCGGCGGCTTCTCATCTCACATACTCGTGGTGCCCTCAGGTGGGAGCCACCCGAGTTGAAGTGATTAGAAATATTTCCAAACCGCAATCAGCTTCTAGCTTCCGTCGATTCTTAAGCGGGACATCCACTAACACTCGAGGTGATATTCACCAATGAACCGCCAAGCGATATTAGCAATTGCATGCAGTTAGTACGAAAGTACCCTTAATTGTCATTTAATCGATTTATTTAATTAAATTTCCATTCCATACGGGTGGTGCCATCTGGTAGTGAAATTGGGGGAAAATGATTATAATTCTCTCTATATTTACAGCTTAAAAACAATCAACTAGAAAAATTAGAATAAATTAAAAAAATATTTTTTTAACTTAAACTTTAAATAAAAACAAAGAAACATTTTTTAAAACAATCCAGTTTAGATCTTAAAATTTAAATAATAAAATTTAAACAATGTTTAATTCGAGCGCAATTGTAGCTGCAAACAAAAAACAAAGAAGAATGGAAATCAATATCATTCAAAGAAAGCCTAAAAACAAAGATAAACTCAGAGGGAATCGAAAAAAAAAACAAAACAAGGAATCCATTCTAGTCCATTTTTTCAAGGGCTAAGGACTTGATTCGAAATGGATTCAAAACAATTGGAAAAATTTCCCAATTGAATCCATTTAGAATAAAGTCCTTAGCCCTTTAAAAAATGGACTAGAATGGATTCCTTGTTTTTTTTTTTTTTTCGATTCCCTCTGAGTTTATCTTTGTTTTTAGGCTTTCTTTGAATGATATTGATTTCCATTACTATATGTTTACAGGGTGGTCATAAATTATTAGACCCATTTCAAAATTCAATAAAAAAACAATAATGTTACAACTACGGTTTTTGTAAATGAGATCGCATTAAAAAAAATTTCAGATATGTAACGCGCTTTTACGGTAGTCGTAAATTATTGGACAATTTTTTTCTTCGTCGCATCATACCGACCGTACGGGCACGAAGAAACCGAACGTATGACGCACGACGCCAACCAAAAAGGGGTTAGTGACTCGACTGACGAGAGACAGACAGTGAAAATTTTTATTTCAGCTCCTCGTATACGAGAAAGAAAAACATAGAAACTCAATTTTGCACCCTCTGTAATGGCACCCAGGTCACGTGCCCTTCCTACCTCACCCTAATTGCGCCACTGAACTGAGTCGAGAGTAAATTGCACTCTAGTGAGCCCCGCATATTAACTAACCTTACATTGATACAGTCCATGGAGATCTTCGTGTACTCTCATTGGTTAGCGCTTCCTACGTCATTTGTGACGTAACTCACTGCGAGGGGTTTTTTTTTCGTTAGATCTCCAATGACGAAAATATGCCATTATTCTGTATTTTCTTCATCGTTAGTTTAAGGAAAATGAACGAATGTTTATACACAAAATTTTATTTCAATTCATTTCAACCTTTCCTTTAAAACTTTTTAATAACTTCGTATTTAAAAATAATTAAACAGAGCATGAGATGAAAATAATTTAGCCGAGCACCACCTGTGTCTCTGATAGAGAACTACAGACTGCTTTCTAGTCAAAATCAGATTTTTTGTCATCTAATTGTAAGGGAAAAAATGTAGTCTTAATTAAGCAGGGAGGACGAGCGCTACAAAGAGCAACGTGAAGACGCGCAAGGGGGTGAGTGACACCCCAATTCATTATTTCGCTATTATCCAAAACTAGCAACATTTTTCAATTCCTACTATTAGTTCACACTCTCCCTATATATATTTATTTATATATCTTGTTCAAATTTTCAATCGTTAATAAAATACTTTTTACTCATCCACTCAAGTTCAAATACATTTTTTTAAACTTGTAGTGGATGACACTTGATGTTAATAGAGTTTTTTCAAATATTAATCCATTAATTAAATTTAATTAATTAATTTTAGTTTTATATGGTAGAAAGCATATGTCGCCTTGAGTCGTTTAGTTCGAATTTTTCTCAATAGATGGAGCTAGGCTTGCCAGATTCTAGACCTAATATTCTTTGTTTTCTGGTATGTTCACGAAGGCGTCATTTTTTCGTGTCTTTTTGTCAGAGGGTAATGTTGATTACTTTCTTTATTCTCTCTATTGGATATGTTAAAAAAGACTTTATGAAGTTTTACATTCATTCATTCTTCATTTAATTCCTACTATTAGTTCACACTCTCCCTATATATATTTATATATCTTGTTCAAATTTTCAATCGTTAATAAAATACTTTTTTATTCATCTACTCAAGTTCAAATACATTTTTTAAAACTTGTAGTGGATAACACTTGATGTTAATACAGTTTTTCAAATATTAATTCATTAATTAAATTTAATTAATTAATTTTCGTTTTATATGGGAGAAAAAAATTTCTCTTATATCAGATATTTAGCAGGATATAAATTTAGTAATAAATATCGTCAGTGACGAAGCGTGTAGATCGCTGACCTAAGTAGGAATTGACTTAATTTTTTTTTTATATATTACTTGTTATGCTATATCTGTTTCAAATGATCCATGCAAACAGTTCTAGTTAAACAAGAACGAATTTTTACACATAAAAATTTAGTAAATAACATTATTCAGCGCACCGTAAACACAAATAAGAAAAGTATATTTCTTACACACAAGTTTTCAATAGTTTTTATAGTCAAGAATCATCAATTTAATAAGAATCATCAATTTAATCATGGTTATACAATGTGGATAGCAAAATACTGTTTCTAATTTTCTTAGGTACACAGGCAACTTTTTTTAGAAACGTAGTAAAGAATTCTGCGGGGTTATCTTTAGTTCCAAAAAATTTGAATGTAATTCAATTGTTTTTTCGAATAAGTCCTATAATTTTGAGCTTTTTCTTCAAAACGTTTCTGTGAAAGGGATAAGACATGTACTAGCTGACTACAATTACGCTATATACAAAATTTTACACTTTTGCATCTCTCTCATTACATTTTCACTTGCACTATTACGCATTTTATAAATCTTGGTACCTGCAAAATTATTTGCATGGTATATTAGCATATTTCAACGATTAATTACAAAAAAAACAACTGCACTGAAGTCGAATTTAAATTGAAAAAATGTTTTATTATGGATTTGTATATATTACGGTCAATGAGATTAATCAGCCATTATTATTATTAATAACATAATTTTTATACGGTAATTATTAATAATGACTCGTTACTATTAATAATGACATTCTATTATTTATGATAACTGATTAATGACTTTGGCGGTAATACATATCTCTACTAATAATAAAGGAGAACGTGTGTGTGTCTGCATGTGTCTTGGTCAACAGACACCACACAGGTCCAGTGGTCTAGGTCCAAACCGCTGGACCTAGAGCTACGAAATTCAGCAAAAACAGACTTTGTAGGGTGGGAATGTACACCTCTGATCCCTTTTTGAAAAGTTAATTAAAATTTTAATTAATTAAAACGTAAGCGAAATTATATCGTTTATCCTTAATAACTTCCGAAAATATTACAGCACTAAAGTCATTTTAGTCCATCTGAAAGTGCAGAGAATTACATTTTTAATGATATCAATCAAGTTGCAATACAGTTTTTTCTCTAATTTTAATAACCTTTTAAATATATTTTTTGGCATAATTTACAGTACTTTTCATTGTTGCAATGCAAATCAAATTATTTTCATTATTTAAACAAATATTTAATTGCGTATTTCTCTTTCATTGTTGAAAGCTAAGGTATATCCTAATATATTTTGCTTTCATATTTAATTTCATCAAAATGTTTGTTAGATCTGTAAACCAAACTCTCCGACATCTTAGATATATTAAGAAATATATCCAGTTAGCTGAAAGAATATGGATGCTATGTTTTCATTCTTTTTTCAGCATGTTTTGATTATGCAAACATGCCGTAGGCTATAAAATGAGTTGCACCATTTTCATGTTGAAATTAAATGAATATTTTGCAAGAGAAATAAGAAAATGAAGATGGTGCTGACAACTTGCAATTAGATGTTAGACGACTTGGTTAGTTATTTGACTCCATTAGGGACATTTATGTAAACAATGAACAGAACGATTAAAAGAACATGGGTTAAATATCTACTACGATCTGCTTACGTTGTTGAGGGAACCATGAATATAAAATGATGCTAGATTCAATTGAAATTATATTTCCGGCAAACAAGCTGATCGCCGAAGGCGGCTAGTATTATATATCTTTCTTTCGCAATAGTTTATTATTTTTTTACATAATAATTTATTCTTTCAAGTCGATTTTGAACTGAAAAACATTTTTAGTAGATTTTCTTAGCTTAGGCTTGTATGTAACCACAGAGAAAGACTGCAAATTATTTATGGCCGCTTTGCGGTAAAAAGAGGATAATATTTGAATTAAACATCCTAAGCTGCAAAAGCAAAAACCACAAATTTGATATTTCCTAAATATACTGAAGAGAAAAGAAATTTTGAAGAATAAGAGACAAAAAACCCCTGAAATTTTTTTCTAACAAATTTCCTCAGGTTAAGCTTGCAAATCACCACAAAGAAAGACTGCGAGGTATTTCTGGCAGCTTTGCAGTGAAAAGTGGATAATATTTGAATTAAACATCCTAAGCTACAAAAGTGAAAACCACAAATTTTAGAAATTTCCGAAGTGTACTGGAGACAATAATCTTAAAAATATACTTTAAATGCTGATTAATGTCGCTAACGAAAGTGCTGAAAATTTAAAGATCGCCATGGACAATTCAATTTTAAACCGGAAGTTCGAGATGCCCAGACGGAGCAAAACAGAAAATCTATACCAATGTAAAACATTTTTATAAATTTTCGAAAAATCCTTAAATACGTATAACTAGTAGGAACTTTTTTTCCAGTCTTAAACAAACAACAGGTAGTGAGCAAATTTTTATTGGAATCAATCGAGGAATGAAGATTTTTTTTCTCATCAGAGATAGAATTTAGTGATTACGAAAACGATGCGTCCTGTTATCAACGATGCCTCCTATTACCACGAGGAATCCTATTACTACGAAGTCGCCTATTAGCATTAGGTCTCCTTTTCCTAGGAAGTCTTCTGTAAGGAGTGCGGCGGAGAGGACAACTTATGCTGTTGTTCAATCACATGTCGATACATGACTGATGAAACACATGAGAGAACCGAAGACGCTTAATATGGTCCCGCCGAAAGGAGATGTCCTGGCAAATAGGGCATGAAAATGCTG
This sequence comes from Araneus ventricosus, assembly GCA_013235015.1. Lineage (NCBI taxonomy): Eukaryota > Metazoa > Arthropoda > Arachnida > Araneae > Araneidae > Araneus > Araneus ventricosus. Next base: position 90,558 of record BGPR01004220.1, on the reverse strand, counting down.
TTGGGGTGTCCGTTCCAGGAGGCTGGCCTTCTCCGATTGTGCTTGCGTCTTGTACAATGGCAGATTGCGTGTCTTGATCTGTTCCTGTTAACACTGAAGAAGCTGTCGTCTCAGCAGAAGCGTCGGGAGAACGGTTGCGGTTTCCGGTATTTTCAATTCGGTTTCCGACCTGAAAGCGAATACTAGGGGGCAGATGTTCTCCGCTGGTGCTTGCGTTTTGTACAAAGGCAAATTGCGTGTCTTGATCTGTCCATGTTACCAATGAAGAAGATGTTGTCCCAGCAGAAGCTTCTTGAGAATGGTTGTGGTTTCTGTCAGCCAGAAAGGGGATACTAGGGGGTTGATATTCTCCGCTGGTGGTTGCATCTTGTGTAATGGCAAATGACACGTGACGATTTTCGTTCCTTAGGCGTTTACTTGGTGCGTCTGGATCTGTTCCTGTCTGCACTGTAGATGGCACCCTTCCATCAGAACCGTCTTGAGAATGCTTGCGTTTTCGGGCACTTTCCGTGACTTTTTCTCTCTGAAAACGGAAAAAGCAACATCTTGTCATGAAAACACGTCGAAAACACGATACGGAATGTAAACATTCGATGATCACTCGAAATCTTATTTTCGATGTTCTTCATCAACCATCATGGGCAAATACTTTTAAATTAACCCTCTGTTGGTCGCAGTCATCTTTGTCCTTTAATGGTCGGAATGTATATTGCTGTTTGAAATATATTCTTTGATAGGTTCTTGTTAAATTTTTCTTATAACTTTAATAATTAGTCTTAATGAGAACGTAAATGAATTCTCTGTAAAAAAAATCAAATTGTAATGTGTTAAAAGCAACTAATAGGTGCAGACTACATGCGCATCTATTAGATATTGCGATTAGCGGAGGGTTAAATTGAAGTAATCATTTCTACTTTCTGATTGATGAGTATTAACTTGCTAAGGGACTCTGCTCCCTGCTGTCCTACGCTCACCAGTCCCCAGATGAAATGTATAGCAAAGACCCCATGTTTGTTATGCAAACCTGCTCGTTTCGCTCTCTGCATTTAGAACGCTGTACATCATAGCAAAAAGCTTTTATGGTTGACAGAGTCAAAAGATGATACCGCTCCAGCTACTTCGGGAGGCTTTATCATTCTAATGTATACAATGTGAACCCGACCCTATTAGTCGACGGTTTTGTACAATATTTTTAGGACTTGTTCAACATTCTCAATTCTGTACAATATCCTACAGATATCGTAAGAATATTGCAAGGTATCTTGCAAAGTTATTAGGAAGTATAATCTTGTATTATTTTACAAAACGTCAAACCAACAGAATTTGGGGACATGCTTTAAAACGAGGACTAAACTAATCAAATAAATCAATGCCCCGGAGCATGGGAAGCTGTTTTAAGCATATGCTCCAAAGCAAATACGTCCCAGATAATAACAAGTAATATAAGAAAAATTTTTAAGTCAATTCCTACTTAGGTCAACAAATAAAAATTTTTTAAAAAAAGAAAAAAATTGAAAAAACTGTAACATCAAGTGTCATCCACTACAAGTTTAAAAAAGTGTATTTGAACTTGAGTGGATGAATAAAAAGTATTTTATTAACGATTGAAAATTTGAACAAGATATATAAATATATATAGGGAGAGTGTGAACTAATAGTAGGAATTGTAAAAACGAGAATAACTTAATAATATTACTGAAAAATATTTAAAACTGCTTTTGTAATTACTTAAATTAATATAAATGTTGAAAAGCTTTTCATATAAGTTTAATTGACCTATAACAAAGCAAAAAAATATAAGCAAAATATTCTCATATATTTTCCTGTCAGTTTTAATAAAAGGGCATTTAAAAACCCTCATCGAGTGCCGAGCATAAAAACTGAATTGCAAAATATGTGTCTCAAATATCTTGTAATCATTCTCACTCATGTAGCAAGATTCTCTCGTTATAAAATATACCGGGAATTTTTCTATCGAAATATAATCCGATTAACACAAAATTTCAAAGAAAAATCAATACCTACCCTAACCTGACCAAAGCCTCCGGGGGATTGATAACCAGTTTCCGCGACTAGCCCCTCGGAGTTCATGACGCAAGACGTCACTTGTCGACATTTGTTGATACAACAAAATCAACTGGGTGCTGCGTGTTGCTGTTGTTTCCTTGTACAGTTACAAAGATAACAACACAGCCATGTTACTTAATGGCATAAACATGAACTTACAAAAATTTCCAAATACAAAACTGCAAAAATTAATAAGTGTCTAGACCTCCCAAAATGGAGGTAAGTTGCAGTTCAATTACTTTTGCAGCATCCTTCCTGCAAGATGTTTTCCACATAAGTTTATTAATTTCAAAAATAGCCCAATTTTTGGGCGAACTCAACATACAACTTGTCCAACGTTTACATCTCATTATTAGGTGTTCCGCTTTTACAGTTTATTACCACATTTATTTAAAGGCCTTTTTTCGCTACTTGGGATAGTTCGCCATTTTCTGAGCTTACTTTTCTCCCTTTTATGTTTTACATCTCTTCGTTTTACGGTTACGTTTACAGCTAAAATGCCATCTTCAGTTGATCAGAGACATTATTTAACCAGAATATAAAAGGAATTACAGTCGGACCTCTATTTAACGAACCTCTATTTTGCGAACTTTTTTTTGGAACCAAGAACATTTTGCGAATTTATTCGTAAAATAACCTCCAAATAGCGAAGTGCATTCTCTATTTAACGAACTTTTTCTTGTGATCCAATTTTTTTTCCTCCCTATTTCTCAAAATATTTCTAAACAATTCAAACTTATTCTTTCTTTTAACACATTTTATGGTGATCAGTGGCCTTGAAGCTGGAAAATGTCAAAGCGAAAGTGCTTGAGCATCAAAGAAAAAAATTTAATTCTTCATGAGGTGGATAAAGGCGTGAAAAAAAGGATGTTGCTTTAAAATTTGGTATTCCTCCAAGCAGCTTATCAACCATAATAAAAAAAATCGTGATAAGATACAAAATTATGATTCATCACATTCTTGTTCAAAAAGTTTAAAAGCGTGTGTCTATGAAGATGTGGATGAGGCAGTTTTGAAGTGGACAGTGTGAAAAATAAAAACAATACAGCAATGAATTGCGATGAAGACGAAGATGATGAAGATGGAAATGATCATGATGCAGAAATCAACAAACCTTCGTATGATGAAATGCTAAAATTCATTAATTTTAATATAAAATTATTTTTTAATTGAAAATACAGTGTATTCCCGGACAATGTTTTGTTTTATTCTTGTTTTCCTGGCTGATTTCTTTTTGATGGTTAAAATACATAAAACAAATAGATATTAATTTACAAAATAAGGGTGTGATTCATTACTTTTTAATAATATTTAGTGTTTATGAATTTAAAATCTGTTTCGTGTAGTTTAAAGTATTTTAAAAGGTGAATCTCTATTTAACGAATTTTCCATATAACGAACTTTTTTTCGGGATTTAGCGACTTCGTTAAATAGAGGTCCGACTGTATCTCAGAAATGTTCTGAACGCTTCTCCAAATAATGAAAAAGCATTGAGTTAAAATAAATAGAAAAAAAAAGCGTCGGCATCACAAGCATATTCAAAAACCCATTATATAATTTAATTTTCAAATACGTTGATAGTGCGTCAAATAATGCGATAGTGGTTACCAAAGCTCATTTAATACGTTTATCATTTTTTATTTATGCGTCGTTTACATTTATATGTCGTTTCATCACAGTGCCGATTCATTCCTAACCATGGTATGGACTAAGTGCTTCTTTTATGCGACGTGAAGCTTCGGCTATACGCCTTTTTCTAAATAAAGACAGCGCGAAAATTCGCAGATTTTGTGCCTCGGTTGTTTCTTCGTTGTTATTAAGGGGGGAACATTTCCTAGAAAGCGAGGGAGGTAAAAAATGGAGAAGAATGTGAAGAACTTATTCCATCTTCTTTTTACACACGAATTAACTCCATTAAAATAAAGAACTTTTTTTAATTATCAAAACACTAATAAAAACATTCGATAGACGTGATTCGATTCATATTGCTGTGCTTAATACTCGCAGATAGCACGTCAGTCGTATTTTCAATTATACACCTACCTGAAGACACATGAATCGTATAAAATAAGGAAAGTATAAAGAGTACTCAAGATATGCAATAAAGGTATGACTTCTTTCACTTTTAAGATAAATGTTTAATTTTAAAATTACATTATTGTTTTTAATACTGTTAGTAATGCACTAGAATTATCTTTAAAAATTTTAAATTATTACTTTTAAATGAATTTATATTAGTAGTATTACATTTATATTAATCAAAGTTAATTATCAAATATACGTCTTTTCATTTATATTTCGTTTTACGGCAGTCCCGTGAAAAACCTATAAAGGGTGTTTACTGGAATATTAAACGAGAGGAGGTTTTTCAGAGTCTTGAAAGTTAGATCAGAATCGTTGTAGAAAAATAAAAATATTAACATTTGCCTCTTTCTAATGAGTTGAGCACCTGTATCGTTACTGATAGACAGATAGAAACTTCAAGGAAATACGATACGTTTGAAATCTAGAATTTGCTACGCACTCTTAAAAAGTCGCCAAAGCTAATGATGTTGTGCACAAGTCAAGATCTCGATCTGGTGACCTAGCGCTGTTTTAAAAGAATTAACTTATAGATTTCATCCCAGAAGACCTGCAGCAATTTTATTTTTTGTATTATATCTTGAGAATTCTCTATTTGGTTTAAATCTAGCTTAATATGCCCCTTTAACTGTAACCTCATAAATGTTTCGATGCAGTGTTTGGTCGCCAAATCGGCTGCCAAGTTCGCGATAAAAGCAAGGAGAACAGTAAACTAGATTTCTACCCTCTTTTTTTTTCATGTTGACAATTTTTGAACAGTGATTAAGAACAGCGGAAATGTAAGTCTACTCTGTTACCTCCATTTCGCGTCTGAACATCGCTTCGTTTTACGTTAAGTTTACAACTGAAATGATGCTTTCCGTTGTCCAGATACAACATTTAACCAATATAAGAAGGAAATTCTCGAAGAAATATGTTGTGTGCTCCTTCAAAATAATGAATAAGCATTGAATTAAAATAACTAAAAAAAAAAATAGTCGTGATGCATAAACATAACCAAAATACCATTACATAATTAAATTTTCATACAAGTTGATAGCGCCAAAATGATCACTAGCAGAAAAAGAGGATTACCAAAGAATTGATTTCTATTAACGAGGGAAGATTTTGCAGCTTACAAAATATTTAGTCAGAAATAATGCACAAAACTAAAGAAATTAAAAGTATCCTCTTTCTATCGAGTTCAAAGACTGCACGGTTGTTGGTAGCTCTGAAATACGGTAGCTACGAATAGTTGTTTTAGGACAGTCTAGGTTCATTGTACCATAAGTTGTCGGTAGACAAATCATTCCTTCCTGTGTGAATAGCTGTAAAACTTGTCTTTTTATATTATACTTTGAGGATTCTCTATTTTCCAAATTGACATCTTTGGAACAGCTTTGATATATGCTCCATTGGCGATATTTTTTAATTTCGGGGACTTTTTTGTTGCGTAAACAGACATGGCGGCGGTTGTGTTGCCTGAAGAAACATGGCGACTGTTGTTTATTTATTATACAGAGTTGTAACTTTTGCTACAAGCACAAGCTTGACATCGTTACTAGTGCTACAACAAGAGAAACAAATTAAACAGATTTACCATCGAAAATATGAAAGAAAAAAAAACTGTCAGAGAAAAAGAAAAAGCAAGGAGAAAAACTTTTAAACAAATAAAATGAGGAGGAAAAAAGCGAACTAGAAGCGGTTGCAAGACAGAAAGAATTTTTCAAGTCCTCTCAGCTTGATTTTGGTATACTTGTCCAAATTTCACAGGCATGGCGACTGTTTTGTTGCATATTGTTCTCTTGCGAACTCGTTCCCGGCAAATTTTTTAGACTTGGAAAAAACATCAGCGGTTGCGCGTTCAGCAAAGCGGGAACCTCGTTGCTTCGCTTTTTTACTGAATGTTAGGAATCTAGCATATTTTTTTACTTCCAACCTGGAAAATGGCGTCTTTCGGCGCCAAACGTAAAAAGTCGCCGAAATCATAAGATAAAATATCGCCAGTGGGACCTCATTTCAAAGCTGTACCACAGCTTTTGAATCATAACCAAGGGGGTTAGACTTGAACACACGATTTTTTAGCCAAATTTTACCAAGAGATAACTCACCAAATTTGGCATTATATTTAACATTGCTAAAACCTAATGGTTAGAGAAATTTTGCAAATTTCTGAAGGGGATAGTACCGTATTTTCGGACAGTAGGTCACCGAACACCGGTAAAACAAGCCTTCGGTTATAATAAAATTTTCAAACGGTCCCAAACGAACTACTATGCCATTATTGAATTTTAAATGCTTGTAACGATCTTCAGAAACAAGAAAATCGGATAAAGTGAACCAGAATTTCCATATTTCAAGCTTATTTTCAGCTTTTTAACAAAAAATCCCTACCTATTTTCGTATGTAAATGTAAGTGCAATTAATTTCAATGTTTAATTGTTTCAATAAATATTTGTTTTATTATAACTCATTAATTGCTATTTAGTGGAATTAATTTGTTCAACGCAGAATAGCATTTAAGGATTATAGGAAATCTTGTCTAGCCAATATTTAAAAAATAAAATATACTGAACTCTCGGTTATAGCGAAGATCTGGATCGGTTCGTTAAAGATTCTTTATAGCGGGGTTTGACTGTACTTAGAAAATTCTCTATCTTCCAACTTGGCAGATTTTTAATCTTGATTATGGATAGCTCAAATTTTAAATCCACTTATTTTATAGACACTTTGGATTAAAATCGATTCTCACGTAATAAATGACATACTTTAACAACTAAGCAATAAATTTAAATTGTTATTGTGCAAACCCAAATAATGAAAATTTAAAAGGCGACATTAAAGTAATATATTTTTCACTCCAAATGAAATATACAAAAGCAACTGATAAATTTCTCCTCTTAATCTTAAATCTGTATTGGCGATACTCTTTAGGAAATAAATTTTTAAAAATTGTTTGGTAAAACTTACCCCAAAAATTTGATGAAGAAATGGAAGATGTCTATATAAAAATAAGGGTATGTCTTTTAGGTCCATTTTTGAAATAAGAACTTGGAGAGAAAATTCCGAAATCAAAATCTGTTGGACTTGGAAAGAAGAGTTGAGACAAAACTCGCTGCTGATTATAATCACTGAAATAGTTTGATAATTACAATCAACCACACACACAGTTCCACAGTGATCCAATTACGTTAGTGAATTATTCTCTCGATGTTTTGTTTTTTTTCACTTTTTGTTTAATGATCCTAATGAGTGTGTGCTAAGCCTTCAAGGTTACTTAGTCCGGTTACTATCGTAGGAAGAGGACAAAGTGGGGGGGGGAGATGTATTAACGGTCTATATGTCGCAAGAACTCCTTCTAAAATGTGAATAGTCTTGACAAGAAATTTGTACATGCCACTCTGGGGTCCATTCCAAGATTAATTTTACAATTTCAAATTTTCAAAAAATTACTTTCTAAGATATTTAATTAAATAACGAAAACTAAGCCAATTTTCTGAGTTCTATTTCAGTTTTTTGCAATAATTCCAGAAAAATATATTGCACGTAGATTATTAACATATCATCTTAAAAAGCAGAACATTATCTTTTTAATGATTCCAACTTAAATGTCATGCGTTCTTTTCCTTAATTTAATAAACATTTTAAATTTATTTCATACACAATTTGTAACAATGCTTTCTGTTATTGTAATTAAATTCAACCCAATTTATCGTTTTATCAAAACCTTCATTCCGGTATTTTTACCATTGTGAAAGTTATGATAAAAATATTGTTTTTTTTTAATGTTAACAGAAAGGAAGAAATTTTATTTAGCTTTTATTTCGTGGCATATACCTCTTTCAATATGTTTTCAGCAAAATCCAATGACGTTAATTACTCTCTTTCCGCGATGTTTCATTTAATTTTACAAATTTTTAATGATTATAATGAATGTGTAAAATCCTTCAAGATTGTTGAACCCACTTTCTACCGGAGGGAGAGGGCGTAAGGAGAAAAAGAAAGAACACTATGCGGTTTTTCCCTGTCAGTGACAAAAACACTAAAGAGTAAAGAGTAAATTGTAATCCGGATAATGGCAATAAAATCCAAGATATGAAAGAGTTTCTGCTGTTGCCGTAGCAATGATGGGGAGGAGGAAATGGAGCACGAAGGACTACGATACTCTTGCCAGGTGCTTCAAACTAAGGAGAGAAAAAGAAGAAGTGTTTTTCACTGCTGGTCCAAAGGATCAGTGGATTAACGAAAATTAACGAAAGAAGCTTCCACGAAAAACTGTTTTATTAAATTGAAAGTGTTACAAGTACTTGGACTTGAACTTATTTTTAACCTGAGCAACGCCGGGTATATCAGCTAGTCTATAATATAAAACAGAAAATACATATGTCTGTCGGTCACAAGAACTCCTCCTAAACGGTGATCGATAGCGCCCTGAAATTTGCACACGACATTCTAGAGCACATTTCTATGTCAACGATGCTATTTTCAAATTTCAGATAATTAGTTCTTAAGACATTTAATTAAATAACGAAAATTAGCTATTTTTAGACGTTTTTCGCTAATAACTTCTGAAATACTTCTGGTACAAAAATTATTTTTACATCACCTTAAAGAGCAAACAATTATTATTTTAATGATACGAATTTAATTGCTGTTCAATTTTTCTCTAACTGTAATTAAGGTTTCAAAATTTATTTTAAACTCTAAATCTAACAATGTTTTTATTGTTATAAATTCAAATGTATTGTTTCATCAGGTCCGTTATTCACGTGTTTTTACCACTATGAAAGCCAAGAAAATGTTGCTTTTTTTTATGTGGTAGACTTTTTATTTCCGCTGTTATTTTGTAGCATGCACTCAACTCCCGTTCTTATTTCGTAGCTTTTAACATGTACTGAAACATACAATGACGTTAGTTTAAAATAAACATTCTTTTTCGAATTTTCTCGCATTTTTCATTCAAACCCTACTGTTGTAAGGTGATAAAAAGCCTATATTTAAAAGTTTTTATTCAACAACAAAGGATGCAAAGAAGATTTACGTTTGTTTGGAAAAGATAGTGACAATATTTGTAGGGAATAAAAACAGGAGAACGGTTTATGAAAAAATATGGATCCCGAGCAACGTCGGGTTTTCAACTAGTACTATTATAAAAATCAAAAATCAAAAATTACTCCTACAAATTTATTAAGCGAGTCTTAAGCTAACCTAAGCCCTTGACGTTACTAATACCCTTGTTTTGTATTGAGGGATAGTTTGGGGGGATATAACAGTAAGGGGTTCTTAAAAATAAAAAGAATATTGTTCGGCAACGGATTCCGAGACTACCACCTTTGGACGAGTTTACACCGGAAAGGGGTGTTAGGCAATGAGTCATATGAGAGCATTTCCGGAGTTCTTTGTTAGATCACGCACAGTAAAATGTAAACATCACCCTTCCATTCTTCACTTTCCCCCTATTTTGATAAAAATAACTCCGCCGAGCGCTTGCGCAAAAGCGCGGAGGGTTTCCGAATCCGTTTCTATACAATAAAGAAGGTTTATGCGGGTGAAAAAAGGTTCGGAACCGCTGGACTAAATGATAGTTCTGAGCATCTTAAAGTATTGCACTCTCATCGGAAGCGCACATCTACGAAACTTCATAAATTTAGAATAACAAGAAGCGAATGAAAAATCGCTTACAAAATTGCATTATAACAGTCATGAAACAAGTTAAGTAAACGCATATACTAAAAATCAGAAGTAATAATGGAGAAATTTTAAAAAAGCTGCTACAAAATAAATTAAGTTTCCAAGCCCAGCCATGTTTCAACATCCATCGTATGACATAATATTAAATGATTTTTTTCAAAAATGGAAAAGGTGCATTTTTAAATATGAGTTTCCTGTTTTGTCTTCTCCAGTTTACAATAGTCTAATCCTCCCATTGAAGCAATCATAAAAATTGGCTATAATTTAGTTCAAAGTGTTGTGATTTAGTTTTCAATCTATAATCGCGCATTCATGATGTTTGCATGTTATGCGTTTATTAGTCAAATTTATATTGAAAGAATGTTTGACTGAAGTCGAATTTATATTGAAAGAAAGTTTTATCATAGATTTGTATATATTACGGTGAATGTGATTAATCGATGATTATTATTAATAACAACATTTTTATGCGATTATTATTAAAAATGACTCGTTATTATTAATAAGAACATGCTATTACTTAAAATAACTGATTAATTACTTTGACGTCAACACATATATAATATATCTTTCTTTTGTTCACAATAGCTTATTGTTTTTGTATATAATAATTTATGCTTTCAAATCGAATTTTAACTGAAAAACAGTTTTAATAGATTTTCTTAGCTTTAGCTTGTATATCACCACAGAGAAAGATTGTAAATTATATGTCCGCTATGCAGTAAAAAGTAGATAATATTTGAAGTAAACATCAAAAGCTACAAAAACAAAAACCACAAATTTGACATTTCCTAAGTGTACTGAAGACAAAGAAATCTTAAAAAAAACTTTAAATACTAATTAATGTCGCCAACCAAAGTACTGAAAAGTTGGAGATCGCCATTGACAAAGCACTGTGCACCGATAGCTCGCGATACCCAAACGAAGCAAAACAGAAATTCCATACCTATATGAAACATTTTAATAAATTTTCGCCAAATCTTTAAACACGTATAACTAGTAGGAACTTTTTTATTTCCAGTCTTAAACGAACAAAGAGTAATGAACAAATTTGTATTGAAATCAATAAATGTTGCTGATAACAAGAAATTAGATGTCAGATGGCATGGTCAGTCAAATAACTATTACGATCTGCTTACGTTGTTGAGGGAACCATGAATATAAAATGATGATAGATTCAATTGAAATTATATTTCCGGCAAACAAGCTGGTCGCCGAAGGCGGCTAGTATAATATATATATATTTTTCGTAGTAATTTATTATTTTTTTACATAATAATTTATTCTTTCTAGTCGAATTTGAATTGAAAAACAGTTTTAATAAATTTTCTTAGCTTCAGATTGTATATCACCACAGAGAAAGACTGCAAATTATTTATGGCCGCTTTCGGTAAAAAGTGGATAATATTTGAATTAAACATCCTAATTTTCAAAAGCAAAAACCACAAATTTGATATTTTATAAGTATACTGAAAACAAAATAAATTTTAAAGAATAAGAAACAAAAAAAAACTGAACATTTTTTCTAACAAATTTCCTTAGGTTAAGGTTGCAAATCACCACAGAGAAAGATTGTAAATTATATATGGCCGCTATGCAGTAAAACGCAGATAATATTTGAAGTAAACATCCAAAGCTACAAAAGCAAAAACGACAAATTTGACATTTCCTAAGTGTACTGAAAACAAAGAAATCTTTAAAAAACTTTAAATACTAATTAATGTCGCCAACCAAAGTACTGAAAATTTGGAGATCGCCATTGACAAAGCACTGTGCACCGATAGCTCGTGATACCCAAAAAAAGCAAAACAGAAATTCCATACCTATGTAAAACATTTTAATAAATTTTCGCCAAATCCTTAAACACGTATAACTAGTAGGAACTTTTTAATTTCCAGTCTTAAACAAACAAAGGGTAATGAACAAATTTTTATTGAAATCAATCGAGGAATGAAGATTTTCTTTTCTCATCCGTGGTACAATTTAGTGATTACGAAAACGATGCATTCTGTTATCAACGAGGCCTGCCATTACCACGAGGCCGCCTATTAGCATTAGGTCTCTTCTTTCTAGGAAGCCTTCTGTAACGAGCGCGACAGAGAGGACAATTTCTGTTGTTGTTCAACCACAAGTCGATACATGACTGATGAAATTCATGAGAGCACCGAAGACGCTTAACTTGATCCTGGCGAGAAGAGGTGCCCAGGCAAATAGGGCATTCAAATTCTGTTGGAGTGTCCGTGCCAGGAGGCTGACCTTCTCCGCTGGAACTTGCATCTTGTGGAATGGCAGATTGCGTGTCTGCATCTGTTCCTGTCAACACTGAAGAAGCTGTCGTCCCAGCAGCAGCGTCAGGAGAACGGTTGCGGTTTCCGGACGGTGCGTCGATTCCTGTCTGCACTGTAGGTGCCATCCTTTTATCAGAAACGTCTTGAGAATACTTGCGTTTTAGGGCACTTTCCGTGACTATTCCTCCCTGAAAAATTAAAAAAATTAACAACTTGACATGGAAACACGTCGGAGATATGATATGGAAAGAAAACATTCGATCGCTTAAAATTTTATTTATAGCCATGTTACTTAATGGCACAAAGACGAAATTACAAAAAATTTCAAACACAATTCTCCAAAAAAATAATAAATGTCTAGTCCTCCCAAAATAGATTCAAATTGGAGCTCAATTATTTTTGCAACTCCCTTCCTGAAAGATGCTTTTCGCATAAGTTTTTTAATATCAAAATTAGCCCAATTTTCGGGCCAACTCAACCTACAACAATCACAATTACAACCTTCACAATTTACATCTCATTGTTAGGTGTTCCACTTTTACAATTACATCACCACATTTATTTAAAGACTTTTTTTCCTTACTTGATACCATTCATCATGTTCTGGGATTTCTTATCTCTTTTTATGTTTTACATAGCTTCGTTTGACGGTTAAGTTTACAGCTAAAATGCCACCTCCCATTTTTGAGAGATAACATTTATCCAGAATATAAAATAAATTGTCTAAAAAATGTTCTGAACGCTTATCCAAAGTAATGAAAAAAGCATCAAATTAAAATAAATAGAAATAAAGGGTCGGCATCACAAACATATTCGAAAATAATTATATAATTTAATTTTCAATTACTTTTATAGTGCGTCAAATAATGCGATAGTGATTATCAAAGTTCATTTTAAACGTTTCTCATTTATACGTCGTTTACATTTATTACATAGTTTACATTAATATGTCGTTTTATCACAGTCCAGATTCATTCCTAACCATTGTAAGGACTAAGTGCTTCGTTCATACGACGAAAAGCTTCGGTCATACACCTTTTTATAAATAAAGACAGCGTGAAAATTCGCAGATTTTTAGCCTTGGTTATTGTTTCTCCATTCTTATGAACGAGCGAAACATTTCCTAGAAAGCGAGGGAGTTAACAGAGTGGAGAAGAATGTGAAGAACTTATTCCGCCTTCTTTTTACAGAAGAATTAACTCCATTGGAATAAAGAACTTATTTTGTTTATCAAAACACTAATGAAAAAACATTCAATAGACTTGATTCGATTCATAATGCTGGGCGTAACACTCACAGATAGCATGTCAGTCGTTTTTCCTAAATTATACACCTATCTGAAGACACACGAATCGTATAAAATAAGAAAAATATAATTAGTACTCAAAATATGCGATAAAGGTATGATTTCTCTCACTTTTATGATAAAGGTTTAATTTTAAAATTTCAATTTTGTTTTTATTACCGTTAGTAATGTAGAAATATTATCTTTAAAAAATTTAAATTATTATTTTAAAATGAATTTACATTAGTAGCATTAAATTTATATTAATCAAAGTTACTTATCAAAATTTCGTTCATACGTCGTTTCATTTATACTTCGTATTACACCAGACCCGTGAGAAACGTTCACACGGTGTTTCACTGTAATATTAAACGAGAGAAAGTTTTCTAGAGTCTTGAAAATTAGATCAGAATCAATGCAGAAAACTAAAAATATTAACATTTGCATCTTTCTAATGAGCTGAACGCCTACATATTTATTGATAGACAGATAGAACTTCTCCTAAATACGTTTGAAATCTAGAATTTGGTACGTACTCTTAAAATGTCGCCAAACCTAATGATGTGGTGCAGAAGTCAAGATCTCGATCAGGTGATTTGGCGCTGTTCTAAAAGTACGAACTTATAGATTTGATCCCTGAAGACCTCCAGAAATTTTATTTTTTTGTATTATACTTTGAGAATTCTCTATGTGATTTAAATCTAGTTTCTTTTTCAGCTAACTTCACAACTATTTGGTCACCTAATTATAACTGTTTTAATGAATTGTTTGGTCGCCAGATGTGTTGATAAGTTGGCGAAAAACTCAAAGTGAACATTACACTAGATTTCTACCCTCTCTTTTTTCAATCTGACAATTTTTTTTAAGGACAGAGGAAATTTAAGCCTTTTCTGTTACTCTCCTTTCGCGTTTGAACATCGCTTCGTTTTACTTTAAGTTTGCAACTGAAATGACACATAAATTTGTCCTGTCACAGCATCTAACCAATATATGAAAGAAATTCTCGAAGAAATATGTTGTGTGCTCCTCCAAAATAATGAATAAAGCATTGAATTAAAATAACTAAAAAAATAGTCGTGATGCGGAAACATAACCAAAATGCAATTATATATATAAATTTTCGGTAGTTTTCCGTTAGCCGGGCGCAAGCGATAAATCGCCAAATAATGTAGAATTCTGCAAAATTTCTTACAACCATTCTCTTGGCGACTTGGCTTGCGTTTGGTTCACAATTGGCGACATTTGCGCCCGGCTGACGGAAAATCGCTTCGCTTGGCGACTTGGCTCGCGTTTGGTTCACAATTGGCGACATTTGCGCCCGGTTGACGGAAAATCGCTTCGCTTGGCGATTTGGCTCGCGTTTGGTTCACAATAGGCGATATTTGCGCCTAGCTGACGGAAAATCGCTTCGCTTGGCGACATGGCTCGCGTTTGGTTCTCAATAGGCGACATTTGCGCCTGTCTAACGGAAAAGTACCAAATTTTCAAATATTCTGACAGCACCAAACTGATCGCTAGCGTTCAAAGTATATTACCAAAGAATTGATATCCATTAACGAGGGAAGATTTTGCAGCTACCTCAATATTTGGTCAGATATAATGTACAAAACTAAAGAAATTAAAAGTGCCCTCTATCTAATTATTTAAAAGTCTTCACCGTTGTTGGTAGCCAGATAGCACTGCTCAAAAATACAGTCGCACTTGACAATTGTTTTGAGGCAGTCTAGGTTGATTCTACCATACCACTGATGTGAATAGCTGTAAAACATGTCTTTTTATATTATACTTTGAGAATTCTCTATTTTCCAAATTGGCAGCTTTTGAATCATAACTAAGGGGGTTAGACTTGAACACACGATTCGTTAGCCAAATTTGACCAAGAGATAACTCACCAAATTTGGCATTAGATTAAACACTGTTGAGATCTAATGGTTAGCGAAATTTTGTAAATTTCTGAAGGGGACAGTACCGTATTTTCAGACAGTAGGTCACCGAACACCGGTAAAATAAGCCTTCTGTTATAACAAAATTACGCTCCCAAACGAACTACTATGCCATTATTGAATTTTAAATGCTTGTAACGATCTTCAAAAACAAGCAAATCGGATATCGTGAGCCAAAATTTCCACATTTCAAGCTCAGTTTCAGCTTTTTAACGAAAAATCGCGACCTATTTTCGCATGTAAATATAAGTTTAATTAATTTCAATGTATAATTTTTTCAATAAATATTTGTTTTATTATAACTCATTAACTGCTATTTAGTGGAATTAATTTGTTCAACACAGAATAGCATTTAAGGATTATAGGAAATCTTGTCTAGCCAATATTTAAAAAATAAAATATACTGAACTCTCGGTTATAGCGAAGATCTGGATAGGTTCATTAAAGATTCGTTATAGCGGGATTTGACTGTACTTAGAAAATTCTCTATCTACCAACTTGCCAGATTTTTAATCTCGATTATGGATCATTCAAATTTTGAATCCACATATTTTGTAGACACTATGGATTAAAATCGATTCTCACACAATAAATGATATACTTTAACATCTAAGCAGCAAATTTAAATTGTTATTGTGCAAATCCAAATAATTAAAATTTAAAAGGCATCATTAAAGTAATATACTTTTCACTCCAAATGAAATTTAAAAAATCTACTGACAAATTTCTCCTCTTAACTCTTATATCTGAATTAACGATACTATTTAGGACATAAATTTTAAAAAATTGTTTTCTAAAACTTACCCCCAACAATTTGAGGAAGAAAAGGGAGATGCCTTTATAAAAATAAGGGTATGTCTTTCAGGTTTATTTTTGAAATAAGAACTTTTGAAGAAAAGTCCTAAATCTAAATATGCTGTACTTGGAAAGAAGAGTTGAGAAAAAATTCGCTGCTGACTATAATCACAAAAATAATTTGATAATTACCATCATCCACGTATTTTGCCAATAAACGTGTTATCTAACCCGCATTCATCTGTAGTGGCACGTGTAATATTGCGCTCTTAAATACCATTTTATAGATATGTTTCATTTTTCTTAAACCTTTTTTGGGAGACTATTTTATGAAGTCCTCTCTACACAGAAATTATTTTTCTTTTAGTTGGGTTTAATGCAGCATCAAGTGCAGATGATTTAGTCAAATTTTAGCATCTCCTTAAATATTATACATAATTTCTGTCAAATTTAATTTTATTTTTCCGAGAATGGCCAGAAATAATAGTTGTTAAAAATAATTATGGAATCAATATATTTAAAAAAATGTCCCAATACAATGATACAGTCTCCTAGCCCCAACAACTGTACCGATTTCGAAGATTTTTATTTCATATGAAAGCTTATGACGTCTATGCATGCCACCAATGGTGGCGTGCTATCTCCCACCCTCCATTTTCGAGATATGTCGCAAAATAAAAATTTTGCCGAGTCCCTCAGCCACCGCCAATTTGTATCGCCAAGTTGCAATAATGGCCACAGGTTAATGATATTACGAGCGAACGGCTGATCGCTGATGGCGGCTGGTGAAGTATTAAAAAGAAAATAGTTGTATTGTGTAAAAAGTTTGATTGTGTAGGTGAATTTTTCTTTCATCAATTATCCTACATATTTCTGCTATCTCAGCGAACGAAAGAACAGAGCATAGAATTTGCAAGTTTATGTCTTTTGATAGCTAAGAAAATATATGAAATGCATATTTTTATGTAATGAGTTATCATTGAATTGATTTCTGTACTATGGTGTGAAATTATCTTTCCTGCGTATTTTTCATCCCCTCATCTCGCTGGGGAGCTTCGGACGGAAAGGGAGGGGAATTAATTACATTAAAGAAGAATATTTGTGCCAACTTGTAAATGCTGCAAAAATTGGATACTCTATATGTGTGTGAGTCAAAAAAAATTTCAGGTTGTTTTCGAGGGAGCCTTCTGCATGGAATATTCGAGAGATAATAGAAGACGGGAAATGTTGTAGAATCTTTGGCCATATCCCTAGAAAGGGAATTTTTTGATGCGTATATTCCCTGTCTGATGGAGAATTCAATCTGTCTAGAAAAAAACCTTGACGAGTGAGGTTTGAAGCATGAAATCGGCAAATTGGCCGATTTAAAATGTTTTTTATGTTCTAAATGTTGTGTTTGTATTTGTTCGTTTGTTTGATGTTCGTGATTGTTAATGTGTTCAAGCCGTGTTCGTGATTGTCAAAGAAATAATTGGTAAAAGGGTAAAGGAATGCTTCTTTGAGCATAATAACAGAATACACAAAATTAATTGAACCTAGTCATTGAAGAGCCTGGAGCGGTAACAGTCAATCCACCTCTTTTGAAATAATCAGAAATTCTTGCAAACCGCAATCAGTTCTAGCTTGCGTCTATTCTTAACCTGAACATTCACTGCCACTCCACACCGCGTAAATGGCGTGATAACACTCCACACCATTCCAATTTTTAGCCTATCCATTAATCAGCCATTCTTGGGCCACAGCGCGCAGACAACTAAACCATCACCGACGGGCACTCCCAACCCCTAGGGCTACTGTGCCTACACCTCCCCCCCCAGCTACTTCGCCTATTGCTCACCCGCCATTGAAATGGACCCTCAGCGGTTTTATGGCTTTCACGAGAGAACCTCTCTCTACCTATCCTCCGGTCGCATTTCAGCTTTTATGACCCAACAGTCCAAGTGGTTTTCTAGCGAATTGGATTTCTCCAATTCTAATCGGAATCTCGCATTGACGACCGGTTTTGGAGCGTTGCAACCGAATTTGAGTGGTGTGGAGTGACCATGAATGTCCAGCTTTAGGAATGGTCGATCGCTACTGCACAGGTTAAGCAACTCAATTACTGTGAGCGAGATTATTCGCTGTCGTTTTAGAAATTTTTATTTACTGTGTTAACCCTTTATAAGGCCATTTTTTTTCTAGTAGTGGTATAATAAAATAACTTTGGTATTGAGATTAATTTAAGAAAAGAAATTCATTTAGCTTATTGGATGACATTATTTTTTGTTAATAAATTAAATTAATTATTAATTAATTACCAAGTTAAGACACTGATGATATTATTTTTGTTAATTAATTTTAATAATTAATTACCAAGTTAAGACACTTCGTTATGGTTTGAGATTAGAAATTGGAACATCCAGGTTTTTGTTTCATCGAAACATTTGGCGAGAGCTTACGACAACATTAAAAAATGCATTTAAAAATGGATGAATTTGGTGGGAAGTATTTTCCCACAGCCTTAGAAAGGGTTAATAAGCGTCAGACTGAAAAGGAATTAATTTTTAGATATTGGATTTAGGCAAAAATTTGAAAAATAAATAACATTCTGTGTGCGCGTAAGTGAGTGATTAAGTGTGCGTGTTTGCTCTTTTGTGAATGAGAGGCGACTTTTAACCTCTGCTTTAACGTTCTTTAAGTTAGTCTTTTCTTTCCTCTTTTAAGTCATGATCACGTGATACATATCAAATGCGTCAACACTTATTGAATTGGCGGAAAATTATTATTAATATCAGCTTAAATTACTTTTAACTTCTATCACTAAAAATCGCGTAACCTGCGTATATAATTGATTAAAAAGTCACCAGTTCTATGATTAATCCTCCGAGCGACACAAACGTCTTTTTCCGTTTTTCATGTTCAGTTCAAAAGCAGATAGCTCGTATTTATATGTATATTTTCTTAAATAATCATGCATAAAGCATTCTTAAGATTTCAGAGATATAACTAAATACAAAAAGGAGCGATTCATTTACTTTAAAAGCTAAGTTTCTAACCTGATAGCTAAAAATAATTGGTCGCTCAGAGGGTTAAAGCCTTGCAGTTTTACAAATCGGCGCCTTTTCAAGGATTTTACGTGCTAATTTCCGCCGCCTCTCATCATATACATTATTAGTTTTAACGGTTACATTACATTAAAAGTATTTTTCTCAATTTTCTTCTATGGATTTATTAGATACAAAATTATAATAATAAGCAATATTTATTTTAATATAATGAAACACATATAAACAATCTGCATTTTATTCAGCATTTTTAATTGTTTATTTAATTGACACACAAATATATTTTTTAAATTTATATTGTAGGTAAGATACAAATGTTTATGTATCATTATAAAATCGAAGGCTGCTAGTTACAAGAGCTAATCGTATTTTTATTGTTAACATATTAAAAGTCAAAAGTTTTTGTAAAAAACGTTTGGTTCAAAATTAAAATAAAATCCTTATAATAATAAGTTTTTAGGTGCCTTTTGATCAACGGCACCCTTGGGAAACAGCCAATTAATCCAATGGATGAAAAAGCTCGGGCAAAAGGAGGCTTGTAATTTATATATCTTTGTATGAACGATGGCAGAAAGGCATGGTCGCACAGGGCGGTTACCTCGAAGAAAACATCAAATGAACATGTTCTAATGTGCGCCAAACTGATCTGAGTGTTTTAAAAAGTCACCTGTCCGCCAAGGGTTTAAGTCCCTACATATTTGTGTGATTCAGTGAGACGCAAGCGACCAAATCGAAGGGTAAGTCGTGGATGTGCCATCACGATAATGCACTGCCTCACAGGTTCCTGCTGGTATCAAAACATCATATTCCGGCACGTCTACAACCAGCTTATGCTCCTGTTCTCAAGCTTCGAAGAAATACAGCGGCTACAACATTGGAGGAGGTGGCAAAAGGATGCTTGTAATTTACATATCTTTGTATGAACGATGGCAAAAACGCATGGTTACATAGGATAGTTACATCGAAGAAAATAACAAATGAACAGGTTCTATTTGTATTCATTCTTTAGCAATAAAATAAGTTTCGAAACTTTTAGAAAGCAGTAAAATATCGAATTGCGTAAAGTTCTTATTTAAAATAACTGATTCCAATGTGTTGCATACAGGCCTATTTATAGTCCAATAATCTTATTATCCGGCCTAGTTAAAACCATAATTCACCATAATAAAATAAGGAATAATTCACCTTGACAAAACGTTGTACTTTTTCAAAAACAAAAAACAGCCAGTTTTGGTTCATTCAATCTAAGATACTGATCATTCTCAGATATGGAAACCCTCCGCACTTTTGCGCATGTACAAGGCGAAATTGATTTCACCAAAACAAGGGTGAAGTGAAAAATGCTTGCATTTTACTTAGCAGTATATAGAAGCGTTTTATTTTCATTTATAAATTTGCTGTAAAGACTAATTAAATCTACTAACTAATCGGAAGAAGAACATGACATAAGAAAGAACTCATTTACCTTCCACCCCTTTCCGTAGCAAAATTGTCTAAAAGTGCTTATCTCAGGGTTTTGAAACGAACAGTATACAATTTCACATAAGTGTAGTAATTTATAATGAACAGTAAAATTAATTTAACTTATTTTTGTAAGAATTAATCCTACTATTCTACTTAATGTTTTGTTCCTGTTAAAAGTGTACCCATTCATACTACCTGTTATTATTTTCCCTGCAGTTTATTTAGACATAAAATTTACCTTAAAATTTACAAAATATTTTTATTCATAGAATTCCTTTTTGCATACTTCCTTTTTTTAAACAAACCGTACAAAAACATACAGTATACAACAAAACTTTCGTTAAGCAATGGCCTGTACTATGAAGCGTGAATACATGAATTAGAGCTAGGCTTGGTATCTAAAAGTTGTTCTTAATTGTGTGGGTGGAGTATGAAGTGAAGTTTTATAGAATTCCGGGCTATCCTGCTTTTTTTATCCGACCTGCCCTTCCGCGACATCAAGTTGAGCAGTCGAGAGTCTGTTGCATTTAAAACGGAACATTCACGAGAAGGCCGTTCCACTCCATTCGGCGCACATCTCTTACCAAAACCTTCATCAATGTAAAATTCCAATGAGAAGTGGTGATGAAAAGGTTGAGAAATCCAATGCTGTTCGTTTTCCATTTGGCGCATTCGGTCAAAAAACTGAAATACATAAGTTCTCGAGAAGAGGAGCATGCCCCTCTCACAAATGCGAAAACCACCTGTGGGGGAAGGGGAGAGTGGTTGGCCGCCAGCCTGGGGGGCCGCACTTTTTAGACGCGAAGTGAAGAGAAAGCGCAGTAACCCAAGGGGATCAAAGTGCCCGTTGGTGATGGGTTTTCGGTTGGCCCACCACTGAATGACCCACATAAATGGATCAGTTTAAAAATCGAAACTATCTTTGGCGAAGCTCTCCAAATGTTGTGGAACAGTTTTCCCGTGAATGTCCGTCTGAAAACATGCAGTAGTTAATTTTTAATTTTATATTTTGCAAAACAGATGTTTTTTTGCTTTGTTTTTGTCTAAACTAGCTGCCTTCGGAGACTAGCTGTTCGCCAGTAATATTAATAGCCTGTGGCTACGGTTCCAATTTGGCGAATTGGTGAGTTGGCGGTTGCAGATGTTGGGGACAGTGTCAAAGTTTGTTTTGCAATATACCTCGAAAAAATAGAGTTGTGGGCGGCAGATAACCCTCTATGACATATCTAGTTGTCAAAAGCTTTGTCGTAAAATAAAAATTGTCGAAATCTGTCCAGTGGTTGGAGCTAAAGATTCGGGCTCAGGTTTTGCAAATTATTTTAAATATATAAATTCCGAACTACTTCTAGCACATAAATGGGGCAAAGAGGGGTAAAACTGGTTATCTAAAGCCAGCAATTCATCTGACGTCCATTCCATTCCATTTGTCCCAAGAATGGCCTTTTTTCCCACCAATTCAAGTCGAAAATGAGGCACGCCATTCACTTGATTAGGCTCTGAAGTGCGATACTACCGCTCTTCGCTCCTTCCCGTCGTGAACTTCGCGCTCAGTGTTCGCGCGCGCTCTTCTTTTCATTACAAAGCATGGATATGGAAGAAGAACTACTATATTATGAAACTACTATACTACTAATATAATAGCCCAGATCTCTCTGTAACGCTCTGACGTCACCAACAATAAAACTATAGCCATAGCACTGCGAGACGTTAAACAGCATTATTTCATCGTTAGATAACCCAAATTTCAGTAATTTTGAATTTAAAAGAGTAATTGTCGTTCTAATTTCAAATTTAATAGCTCTAAAATAGTGAAATAAAATTTTCCATCCATTGATATAAAATTTATCTCGCTATGATCAATAGTTCCCGAGAAATTTTAAATTATATTAATCATATATTTCAAATTAATTTCCGTTTTTTAATAGAAGGTAGTAAATCACGTCAGTGGTATATCATGCGCGTGATATAGTTTGGACGCCTCGATGCATCTCATTATTTATTGCAATCGTGATGATATAATTTGACAATATTTTTTAGCAACGTTTGACAAGCAGATAAGTGCTTTGTTTTGAAACTAGATTTTCTATCTATCTAGATTATATCGATTAGATTTTCTAGATTTTTTTTAGATCAAGAGGTTTTTTGAATAAAGAAATTAGTATAATTAGTTAGTATTTTGAATAATGTAAATAGTATGTAAATAAAAAATATATATTTCCTGTCATAAAACATGTTTATTTTATTTGTTTTCAATCAATGTTAAACATTTCTCTCGCATATGTACCAATTATACAAGTCAAATTTAACTGGAAATCTCTCGAATGAAGAGGCAATTTGCACCCGTCATATCATGAGGAGTTATTTTTCTAGTTATAGAAGAGCTACTATATTATAAAAAATGTACATCTACACATATAAAAATTAGTATTAAAAGCAATACATTAAAGATCACAGATCCCCACAAATAAAATATTAACAGAAATTACAAGGTGCGTTCGAAAAGTTCGGTGAATGGTCCCATAGTTGAATAACCGCGCTGGTTCGGATGCTGCACTCACGCAGACGCAGTGAGAGACATTGCAACTAGGGCCCCCTAGCGTCCAAATCACGACAGTTAAGCGGAAGTGCGCGCTACGACCAATTTAAAGAGTGAGTGTGAGAAGGCCCGTCACTGCGAAATGGGGCAACGCGTGAACCTAAAGTTTTGCTTCAAATTAGGCAAAACGGCGACGGAGACGCATCAAATGTAGGTTTTCCGAAATAACTTCGGATCCTATTATTGCAAAAAACCAATTTTTACATCATATTAAAGATAAAAATAATTAGCATTTCAATGACACCAATCTTATTTCCATGCGACATTTTGTTCAATTTTAATTAATGTTTCAAAATGTTTTAAGACATGAATGGTAACAATGTTTTTAATGTTGTAAATGAAATTCAAACCATCTCAATATTTCAGTAAATCTTCATTCACGCGCTTTTGCGATTGTTGCGGTTGTAATAGTATAAATTGTTTTCTTGGGAAATTAACTCCAAAGCAGAATTTCTACTCTAGTATTCATAGCATTTCTGAAATATTTAATCGCACCTGTTTCAAAGTAATATTTTTAAAAAGCGTGGCAGCAGATATTTGATTTCAGGTTTGTTTGTTTTTATTGTGAGTGAGGTACACTGAAATAATTTTCGTCCTTTCTTCAAGCATATTATCATCTCAACTTCTCCTGCCATTTTAAAATTATGAAGCATGAAAACGCTTTCAAATTTTTTTAGATTGTATTATAGGTAATTTTTTATTAAAACTTTAGTTAGGCTTAAGAGTACAGTACTGCCGCCAAACTTGAATTTCCACAAGTGATAACTCGTCAAATTTCATATTAGAAACTAGAAATTACAGCCTGAAACTAGGAATTACAAAAAGACAATAGTGTTTGGGAAAACTAACTAATTTTTAAATTTTAATGTCTACCACCTATAATCCCTGGTCTTTTAGATGTCTATGAATTTTTTACCGCCTCACTTTTTGTACCCACTGGTTCACACGGGCTTCCAGCATGTTCGGCTTTCGTGACCATATTCAGCGTTAATCATTCTACCGCTGAGTGATAGATGAATTGAGTGAGAGTTATTAGCTGCTATGCATCATACAGAAGTGTATCGCTGGCATTTTAAAATTTACGTCTTTAAAATATTTTACTACCTGACAAATACAGAAAAATATTCAGTTTTTTATTCATCTTTCTTGAGTTACCGTGGATTAAACTGCAACGGGCATTGCTATAATTAATATAAAATACAAAAATTAAAACTAATTTAAACGGGAGATCCAGCTGGTCACCGAAGGCGGCTAGTATATATATATCAAAACAAACAGGAAACAAAAGACAAAAACTCAAAAACAATCAAGACACAGTGGCAAAAAATAGACAAAAACCATAATAAATTGAAAAATATCATAGCGAGCCGCCGATATATATATATATATATCGGCGGTTATATATATATATATATATATATGTTTGTATACTGGTTTTATTTGGATTTAGATTATATATATACGTATATATATATATATATATACTGAAGACAAAAATCTTATAAAAATACTTTAAATGCTAATTAATGTCGTCAACCAAAGTGATGAAAGCTGACAACGCATTGTGCACTGCAAAGCAATATTTTTTTATTTTTAATTTTAGGCAAACAAAGTGTAGAGAACAAATTTTGAATGGAATCAATCGAGGAATGTAAATTTTTTTCTCATCAATGAGAGAATTTAGAGATCACGAAAATGATAAATACTGTTATCAAAGAGGCCTGTTGTTACTCCGAGGCCTTCTCTTTCTTTGAGGCCTTCTGTTTCCAAGACTCGTTAACTTTGTGTAAGGAGCGCGACAGACAGGACAATATCTGTTTTTGCTCAACCACTTGTCGATACATGACTGATGAAATACATGAGAGCACAGAAGACGCTTAATTTGATGCCGGAGAAAAGATGTATTTGGGCACAGAGGGCATGCAAATTCTGTTGGAGTGTCTATGGCCATCGGAGTGTCCCTGCTAGGAGCCTGACCTTCTCCGCTGGTGCTTGCTTCTTGTACAATGGCAGAGTGCGTGTCTAGATCTGTTCCTGTCAACACTGAAGAAGTTGCCGCCCCGTCAGAGGCGTGTGGAGAATGGTTGCGATTTCCGGAAGCCTGAAATGGGACACTAGGTAGTTGATTTTCTCCGCTGGTGGTTGCATCTTGTGTTATGGCAGATGTTACGCCACTATTTTCGTTCCTCAGGCGTTTCCTCGGTGCGTCTGTATCTGTTCCTGTCTGCATTGTAGATGCCATTCTCTTATCAGAAACGTCTTGAGAATGCTTGCGTTTTAGGGCACTTTCCGTGACTACTCCTCCCTGAAAAAGGACAAAAAATATGACATGGAATGGAAAGATTCGAGGCACACAAAATTTTTTTTACGGTAAATAATCTAGGTTTTTCATCGACATTAATAGGCAAATATTTTTAAATTAACTCTCCTATGGTCGCAATAATTTTCATCTTTAAAATGTAGCAATGTATTTCCCGTTTTTAAATATATTCTATGATAGGTTCATCCGGTTTTGATAACTTTTCCTTATAACTATAAAAATTAATTTTAATGAGAATGTAAATGAATTCTCCGTAAAAATGTTCAAATTCTAATGCGCTAAAAACAGCTAATAGGTGCAGACTACATGCGTATCTATTAGATAACTAGAAAATCACCCGTCATGGTTTGACGGGCGCAAATTGCCTCTTCATTCGAGAGATTTCCCTTCAAATCTGACGTGTTTAAATAGATATATATGCGAGAGAAATGTTTAACATTAATTGAAAACACATAAAATAAACATATGTTTTATGACAGGAATTTTTTTTTACTTATATATTATTTAAATATTTCTTTATTCAAAAAAACCTCTTGGTAAACAACATTTCATGTAAAGTATTTTTCATTGTTTAATAATTTTTCTTGTTCATCAGATGTCTTTATGTAAATTTTTACGTGATTGGGAATCCTAGACCTTGAAAGTGCAACATAGAGCTGTCCATGTGAAAAGACAGGCTCATCGAGGTAAATTCCAGCATGATCGAAAGTTTGTTGATAGTCATCGTGTAAGCTGGAATTAACGGGAACTGGCGGCGGTTGAGAACGAATGGTAAATTCACGTCACTGGTGGATAATTTAATTCTTGGCAAGAAAACAACATCGCCACTATTGCATTCAGATACAATTTGGCGTCCAAACTATATCACGCGCATGATATACCACTGACGTAATTTACTACTCTCTATTATAAAACGGAAATTAATTTGAAATATGGTATTAATATAATTTAAAATTTCTCGGGAACTATTTATTGATCATAGCGAGATAAATTTTATATCAATCGATAGAAAATTTTATTTCACTATTTTAGAGCTATTAAATGTAAATTAGAACTACAATTACTGTTTTAAATTTAAAATTACTGAAATTTAGGTTCTCTAACAATGAAATAATTCTGTTTAACGTCTCGCAATGCTATCGCGCGAGTTTTATTGATGGTGACGTCAGAGCGTTACTGGAGGATCTGGGCTATTATATTAGTAATGCGATTAACGGAGGGTTACATTGGAGCCATCATTTCTTATTTTCGATTGTCAATTATTAAGTTGCTAGTTGGCTGTGCCCTCTTCTCTCTCACGCTCTCCAGCCCCCAGAAGGATTGTATAGCAACCCTCCAAGTTTGTTATGACAACCCTGCTAGCTTCGCTCGCTGCATAATGTGGACAAGGTGCATACCAGCAAAAATCATTTATGATTGAGTTTAATAGATTTGCTTCCAATTCTTCAAGTTAAATCGGCACAGAATAAATTTGCTGGCCTTATAGAAGATAACTTTTTCTTGATTTTGTAAGCATTTTGAAGGCAAATTACACATTCAAATGAAACTAACAAAGAAAATTATGAAAGTGCAAATAAAAAAGCGGTAAATAAGAGTTTCAAAATATATAAAAAGAATCATAAAACTAAATCTGTAAGATTTAAGAACAAGGAAGGTGCGGTTCTTTTCCAAGCTCGCCATAATCGATCTAATCATTTGAAAGTCCGCGAAAAGAAAAAAAAAAATGTTTCAAAATTACCTCATATGGCGAATAATCGCCCAAAAGAAATTCGATTTTGCGACCGAACCGCAGTTTGAGGTCTGGCCAGCACGGCGAGCATGTCGAAACAAATAACCTTCCTGAACGCCTTTCAAAACTTTCTTCATTTGATTCAGTTACATGATGAATTCGTCTTCTTTCCTCGTTTTGATAATACTTAAACAGCAATGTTAAAGACTCATTATTAAGTCATTGAAAATAAGGCTCAAACTAAATCGGACTCGTTTGTTTATATTTTGAAATTGAAACAACGTGAGACATTAATTGCTACAGATGTTACCAAATCCTACAGCTAAATAACGCGTGTTTTGGTAACCGCACAAGTTAAATATATATATATTACTGTCAATGTGGATAATATGTTATTGTAGATAATCACCGGCGATTATCCATAATAACCAAATAAACAGGTTAAAGTGGATAATTTTTGAGAATTTATCTCATTAACCGGTTATTATGAATAATTCCCGATGACATTTTGTCAGTGTCATTAATTGCATAAATATGTTCATTAAAATTGATCAAAATTCAATGGTAAATGCGATTAATTAACCCCTTCCGATAAAATTACGAGTATAACGCGTCATTGGTTTTCATACTATACAGCTCCTTGCCATGATTAAATCTTACCGTAAGGAGTTAAGCAAAATTATTCTAACATTCAATAAGCAAGCTAAGTTACTAGGTTCCTACCTAAGCTACTTTCACGGACAATTTCAATTATTCTTGTTTCCTTTCAGCAATTAAGAAACGCATATTCATTACATTCGATGAGCTATCGAAGCTTATAGGTTCCGGCTCCAGATGCTAACAAAACTGTAAGATGTTTTCTTAAGTTAGAAAATTCTGCCTATTGCCGACTTTAGATGCCGAAGGCTACGCGAGCTCTGTTGAAATTCTACATTTGAAACCAGTGATAGTGCAAAGACAACCCAGAAATAATTGGGTTTCGAAAACATTTAACTTTGAGCGATTAACCTTTAACTGTGACACCCGAACGAAAGAAGATTTCAACCGAAAATAATTACATTCACCAAACTTCGTTGGTAATTAAGCATAATAACTGGTTAATGTGATAAATTCTCATAAATTATCCACTTTAACCGGCAAATTTGGTTATTTGGTATAATCGCCGGTTATTATGCACAATTACCGCGGTGATTATCCATAATAAACGATTATTCACTTCAATCGCAACATATATATATATAGAAGAAAAAAAGTATCAAATTCGAATCAAGATCTTTTAAAAAAGAATAGTTCAGGGTTGGTAACCATTTTGCACATTCAAGGGAACAAGGATCATTTCGTAAAGAAAACGATGAATCATCGAACATCAAGAGCTAATCAGTGTGCTATTTCTTACCTTGATTCCTTTACCGATATCTGCAGATGCAGATCGAAATACTCTCTGTTTTTTTTTCCAATTCATAACGAAACAATAAAATAATGATCAGAGACGGGAAAAAAATTCTCTTTCCTTCTTCCTTATTAAATTCACCATTATATCACGTGTACCAAAACTTGTGCAGAAAAACTCTACATTTTTTAAAAATTAGAACTTTTTAATCTTATCATATTTTGAATATAAACTACTTACTTATACTTAAATAATGCGAAAATTCGGCGAAGAGTCAAAAGTTGAGAGTGTTCTGGCGTCTTCGCGAGGTTTTGTCATTCTAACGTGTATAAGGTGAGCCTGGGCTTATTAGCACGGCGGTTTTGCATAATATTTTTTCGGCCTTCTTCAATATTCTCAACTCTGTACAATATCGTACAGATATCGTAGCAATACTGCAAAGCATCTTGTGATAGCTATTAACAAAATATAATCTTATTTTATTGTGCAAACGTCAAACCGAACGTGATTTTTCGACATGCTTTAGAACGGGGACAATGCCAATCAAATTAATCAATGTCCTGGAACATGGTAAGCTAATTTAAGGACATGTTCCAAAGCAAATACGTCCCAGCTAATGTAAACGAGAATAATTTAATAATATTACCGAAAACATTAAAACTGCCTTCGTAATTCTTCAAATTAATTTAATTTTTGAAAAACCTTTCATATAAACTTAATATACCTATAGAAAAGCAGTGAACATAAATAAAATATTAGATATAATTTCCTGTGATTTAAAAGCAAGACATTCAAAAAACCCTTCTCTATCGCCGAGCAAGAAAACTGAAATGCAAAATATGTGAATAAAATACGTTGCCGGCACTCTCACGCAAAAAGCAAGAACCTATCGCTATAAACATCTCGGGAATTTGGAAATTGAAAAGTAATCCAACTAACATAAAATTTCGAAGGAAGACTAAAAAAGGAATCAATATACGATGCCCCCTACAGTTTGAGAAGTAACAGGGACGAATTAAGACCGAGTACCTATGAATAGAACAATCGTGGCCCAAACTGATAAAGGTTATTTTGTATTCGTAAGCTATCATCACTCTTAATTAGAGGAATTTATATTTATCCTAGTAAACTTTAGGACAATTTATAGCCGCTGCAGGACACCACGCGATTCCATGGCGTCACGATTCAGTCAGTAAGTCAGTGTGCAGCAACAGCAGATAAGTGAGATCGACAATGACGTGTACTGAATGGTGTCACGTGGCTTTCTTTTTCAAACAGTGATTTGTCCAAGCAAAACGGGCTTTAATGCAACATCTACACTACAACAATTGCCGCCTGCACATGACCCAATCAAGGTCACGTGATTAGTTTTCAAGCGGCTCATTATTTGAGAATTCCACATTTTTCTTAATTTTTCGCTTCCGTATTCAAAACATTTTATTCGTTACTCGATCCTATTTCTCATTTTCGGGGCTTTCTTATCTCCCTTTTGTGTTTTACATCCCCTCGCTTTACGGTTAAAATCACAGCTAAATTAAACAAAAAACAGAGTCGGCATGCACAAACATATTTAAAAATCCAAAACTTAATTTTCAAATTCGTTGACAGCGCGCCAAATAATGCTATAGTGCTTACCAAAGTAATAATATTAACCGAGAGAAGGTTTTACACCGTCTTGAAAATTTAGATGAGAATGAATGTAGGCAACGTAAAAAAAATAATATTTGCCTCTTTCTAATCAGCTGACAGCCTACATTATTTGGTGACCGGTGAGTCGTATAAACTATGATCGAAAATACGGTTGAAATATAGAAATTGGTTCGCACTCTTAGAAAGGTGCCAAGTCGCCAAAGCTAATGATGCGGTAAAGAAATCAAAATATCGATTTGGTGACTTGGCTGTTTTGAGACTACCAATTTCAAGAGCTGCAGCAGTTTTATTTATTTATTATTTTTTTATTTGATTTCAACCAGTCGAATTCTCTATTGGGTTTTAATCTAGTTTAAAAAGTCCCTTGCTTTTTCCGCCAATCTGACAGCCATTTGGCCACCTAATCATTACTGCTTCGATGCATTGTTTGGTCACCAAATAGGTTGTCAACTAGGCGAAAAATGGAAGGGTAACATTAAACAAGATTTCTACCCTCTTTCTTTCAAGCTGACAATTTTTTAACCGCGATTAATGACAGAGAAAATTTAAGCTTCTTCTTTTACCTCCTTTTCGTGTTTGAACAACGCGGTTAAGTTTACAACAGAAATGACACTTTCCGTTGTCCAGAGGCAACATCTAACTAATATATAAAGGAAATTCTTAAAGAAATGTATTGTACGTTTCTCCAAAATGATAAATAATGCACTGAAATAAAATAATCCGAATGCATAAGCATGATCAAAAGACCATTAGACAATTAAATTTTGAAATAAGTTGACAGAGCCAAACTGATCGCTAGCAGTAAAAGAAGACTGCCAGAGTATTGAGACCTATTAACGATTGAAGATTTTGCAGCTCCTTCAGCATTTAGATCGGAAATAATGTACAAAACTAGAGAAATTAAAAGCGTCATCTTTCTAATTATTTAAAAGTGTGCACCGTTGTTGGTAGTCAGACACCATTGCTCGGATATCCGGTCGCAGCTGACAGCTGTTTGGGACAGTCTAGGTTCATTGGATCATGAAATGTCTGCCGACAAATCGTTTCTTCCTCCGCAATATCTCATTTAATCACACTGATGTGAACAGGGAACAGCTTTTATATGTGGCATCACTGGCGATTATCTCGTATTGGCGAATTTTTGCCGCCTAACCGAACATCGTATCGTTAAGTCGCCAAAACAAAATATCGTCATTGGGGTCCTATATTGAAGCTGTTGAAAAAAGTCGCCAAAACAAAATTATCGCCAGTGATGCCGTATATCAAAGCTGCACCGTGAATAGCTGTAAAACTTGTGTTTTTACATTGAAAATTCTTTGTTTTCCAAATTCGCAACTTTTGAATCAATATCGACGGGTCAGAATTGAACACACGCTTCAGTAGCGAAATTAGAACTTTTCAACAGATAACTCACCAAATTTGGCATTAGAATTAAAACGTCTGTCGAAAGATTTGTAAATTTAGTAAGGGGACAATCCTTTATTTTTAAGGGTACTTTTCCGTTAGCCGGGCGCAAATGTCGCCAATTGTGAACCGAACGCGAGCCAAGTCGCCAAGCGAAGCGATTTGGCGCAAATGTCCCGAAGTGAACTAAGCGCGCGATAAGTTATATAGCGAAGCGATTTTCCGTTAGCCGGGCGCAAATGTCGCCAATTGTGAACCAAACGCGAGCCAAGTCTCCAAGAGAATGGTTGTAAGAAATTTGCAGAATTCTACATTATTTGGCGATTTTTCGCTTGCGCCCGGCTAACGGAAAAGCCCCTTTTAAGACTAACCGATGAAGGATATAGCAAAATTGACGTTTGGATTAAAATTGATTGGATTTTGGATTAAAATTAATTCTTACACAATAAATGATTCGCTTAAACAACTAAGCAGAAAATTAATAATGATAAAGCAAAGTAATGAAAATTTAAAAGACTATATTGAAGTAATAGATTTTTCGCTCCAAGTGAAATTTACAAAGGCAATTGACAAAATTCTCCTAAAGTATCCGACTGCGTTCGGATGCCTTTTTTTAAATAATGATATTTGAAGCAATATTTTTGTATTTTTTTATGACATTTATGTTAAAACTTAATAAATCATAGGAAAAAGTTAAATGAATTCAATATATTTTAAAATATTTGGAAAAAAACTTTTTTGCATTAAATTTGACCTTTTTTCAAACACTCTCGTTCAAAAACAAATTATCAGAATGATAAATCCTTTAGTATATATAATCACTCAACTATTGGCTAGGTCGTGAAGGAAAAGTTTTACAATATCTCTAAAAACATGTAAATTATAAGAGCTTTAGTGTGAAATCATGAATTTTAAAAGAATTTTGGCCTTTTTTCAAATCTTAAAAGTTACATAACTTTTTAATGGAACATTATTGCGCTTATATTTTAGTTCATTACCTAGACGGTATCATAAATAATATGTGTGCCAAATTTCAGGCGGATATTTTAAGTTGAATTTTAGGAAAAATGAAAATTTTGCAGAAAATCACATTTCGAGAAAATTGAGTTTGTAGTTAATGTTCTTAACTTACAATGAGAAGAAAAAAGAATTTTTCTTCAATACTCTCCAGTTTTGTAGGCTAGTCCTTATTTTTTGCCAGCTTGGTACATTTTAAAAATTTTCAGATTGGAAATTTTGTCTCAGTCGTTTTCTTGAGCCTTATGTGTCATTATTGTTATCTATCATTCAGCCGCCATCGATAGATTTGAATATTGTTTTTCAGTCAACTAACTTTATAATTCCTATTAGTTGATCTAGAGATACTTTTAATGATTGATATTGATCATAAGTACAATTTATGCACTTTTCCTACGTTTATTATCAAAAATTACATTAACGGAAAATCAAGATACTGCAATCATTCAAAATTATCTAAATTTGCAATAATGTCGTAGAAAATAAAGAGATTCACACTGGAAATCTTTCAAAATAATATCTGGTATATGGAAAATAGTACGAAACAAAAATAAACAATAAAATTTAAATGTCTTATATAAATACAACGAAAAATGCTTCTTTATCGCATTATTTACTATTCCATTTTCAGCTGTCAAGTTCTAATAAAATGTCTCTAATTTCACTTCTTATCATCATAGATTTAAAATAAAAACTGTTTTGAAAACTAAAAACAATAGGATTTCTGATAAGACATTAAAAAAATGTGATTTTTGGTCAAAAATGGGTTTTCAACGTAGACGAATAGATCTAAGAAATAACTTTTTTTTAAAATATTTTGTAAAACTTACCCAAAAAACTGATGTTTGGAATAAGTACTTAGATAGAAAAGTTCAAAAGCAAAAAAATCCCCTGCCCTTGGAAATAGGAGTTGAGACAAAATCCGCTGCTGATTATAATAATTGAAAATGTTTTATACTTAAAATAAGCCACGCATTTCTGCTGTATTTATTTATTTGGCGATAAAGTCGTTATTTAGACCACATTCATCTGTAGTGGCATGTGTAATAATGCGCTCGTAGATACTATTTTATAGATATATCTCATTTATTTTCTTTTGCTTTTTGAAAGACTATTTTATAATGTCCTCTCTACATATATTATTATCTTTGTTCTACCAGTTAAAGTTAATGCAGCATCCAGTGCAGACGATTCTCCAAAATTGTAGCATCTCTTTAAATCTTATATTCTTTTAGTCTATTTTAAATTTATTTTTCCCAGAACGGCAATCAAAAATTGTTGTTAAAAATTTTTATAGAATGAAGCATTAAATGAAGTTATTTAGAATAAAAAGTTTTATTGCGAAGATGAATTTTTCTTTCATCAATTGCCCTACACGTCTCTGCTATCTCAGCGAAAGAAAGAGCAAAGCATAGAATTTGCAAGTTTATGTCTTTTGATAGCCAAGAAAAAATATTAAATGTAAATTTTTATGCAAAGAGCTATCAGTGAATCGATTTCTGTGGCGTGGTGTGAAATTAGGCCCCTTTCCTGGGAATTTTTCATCCCCTAAACTCTCTGGAGAGCGTCGTACCGAAAGCGGAAAAAAATTAAGTATTGAAAAGAAAAATATTTGTTCCAAATTGTAAATATCTAGCTTAAAAGATCGCAAAAATTGTACCCTCCGCATATGCATGCGTGCGTACGCTGGAATCAGAATATAAAGCCTATTTTAAGGCAGCCTTCTGCATGGAATATACGGCAAATCATGGAAGACGGGAATCGTTATTGAAGATCTTCAACTTGTAGCGATTATATTCAAACCACCTCAGTTGAAGTGATTAGAAGTTTCTCGACACCGCAGCCCGCTTCTTGCTTGAGGAGATTCTTAATCCTCCCTCGGGCTCACTGGCGAGTACGGGCGGATGGTGACTGACAGGCACAGGTAAATAATATCCTCATTAAGTGAAAAATAAAATTAATACCAATTAATTTTATTTTTCACACTCTAAAATATATATATTTATTTATTCAAAGAAAGCACATTACAGAGATGACTCCATTTACAGAGTGCATGATCAAAAGCATGCAAAAAACACAAGCCATAAAGTGAATTAAAACACAAAGAAAAAAAGTAACTTCAGAGAATACAACAGTTCAAATCTCAAGACCTCATCTATTATAAAAATGTAAAAATATAAATGTTTTAAAACGAAAACACGCAATTACAAAAGAACTAAAAATACACTGAGGCTCCAAAAGTCCATGTTGCACACCGACACATTAAAATTATAAAAAAATCACACCATTTTTTAAAAAAATTTAGAACTCCAAATCAAAAAACCATTAAAAAACAAGGGTCAAAAGGTCAAACACACAAAAACATTAACGTATAAAAATACTTATATGTATAGTCAAGTGTAAGAAAAGAAAAAGAAATCAGGTCATGTATTTAAAAGTTGAAAACAATTCGATTTAAAAACAGTAGGAGACATATGATAAATGTCCAGTTCACCAGAGATCTTGTTAAAAGTCTTATAAAATTTATACAAAGAGAACCTGTCAATATAATTAACTCTGGAATATACATTAGGGAAAGAACCCTGGTTCCTCAATGATCAGGCAGGTACAGCGAAATTTATAGCGCTCAGTATATCAGTACAATCGATCGAACCATTGATTGGTTACCTTGTAAATGAAAAGAACAAAAGAAACATCTCGTCTGGAACACAAATTAGGTATATTAAACATATCACATAGACATGAAGAAGATATATCTTGTAAGTAAATTCCATTTTTCTTGTAAACAAATATCGCAAGAAGTTGTTTTGAATTCGCTCAATAATTTCAATTTTATTACGGTAATTGGGATTCCAAATAATGCTACAATATTCCAGACCGGATCGTACATGAGCGTAGTATAAAACCTTCAGGGCAATTTCACTCGAAAATTCCTTAGTTTTGCGTTTAAAAATTCCAAGTCCACGATATGCCTTAGAGAACATGGAATTAATATATATCACTGACCTTCGTGGGAAGACATAAAAGAAAGAACTGAGAATATCGTTGCAAAACGATCATCAGAAAGAGGAGACAAGAAAACAACTTTGTGGCGAATCCGGGGGATGCTGTATACAGTGTGTGTATTTGTGATGTCGCCTTTACTTTGTAACTTCTTTTTCTGACAGGGAAGCTTCAATGTTCCGAGTCCGGGGGCATACTGCGGCGAAAAAAAAGAGGTTGCTATGGGAATGCAGCCCCCCCCCCCCCCCCAAGAGCTAAGGCAAAATTATGCATTTTTTCCAATCAAAATACCTGTTTGTTCTTAAATCTCTTTTTTCAGGATGAAACGTGGGAACATTGCTTTCTGGCTTCACAGGATCGAAAATTTCCGCGCTTTTGTAGTCATTCCACTCCTACTGGTAGCGTTATAGCGTTAACGCGGTCGAAAACATTTTTTGGCTAGTTTCTTCGTGTTTTTATTAATTTACCGAAAGTATTGCTGTGACCTTTGTTATTTTATATTAACTTTTCTACAAATAAAATGCCATTATCGCGAAAAAAAATAAGCTGGAAAATCAATAATGTGTATCTTTTGTTTTGATTTTGTTTTCAAAACTTTTTTATGTCATTGTGGGCGAGTTTTTTTTTCATTTTGTTGAAGTCCTGATTCCACGGGCAACGCCGTGCGCGTACTGCTAGTTACTGATATAATAGCCCATATCTGTCTCTCGGTAACGCTTTGACGTCACCAACAATAAAACTCGCGCCATAGCACTGCGAGACGCTAAACAGCATTATTTCATTGTTAGAGAACCTAAATTTCAGTAATTTTAAATTTAAAAGAGTGATTGTCGTTCTAATTTCAAATTTAATATCTCTAAAATAGTGAGATACAATTTCCTATCGATTGATATAAAATTTATCTCGATATGATCAATAGTTCCAGAGAAATTTTAAATTATGTTAATCATATATTTCAAATTAATTTCCGTCTTTTAATAGAAAGTAGTAAGTCACGTAAGTGGTATATCATGCGCGTGATATAGTTTGAACGCCACGATGCATCTGAATATTTATTGCAATCCTGATGATATAATTTTATAATATTTTTTGGCAACGTTTCACAAGCAGAGAAGTGTTTTGTTTTGATTAGAATTCCGAAAAGAATTCCTTTGAAATTTTAACTTTTAACTGATTTTCGACAAGCTGAGAATTTCGTGGTTATTTAATTATAATAAAATTGTTAAAAAACGAAAAATACGTCACACGGAATGCTGTTTACCAAGAGGTTTTATGAATAAAGAAATATGTAAATAAAAAATATTTCCTGTCATAAAACATACCTTTATTTTGTTTGTTTTCAATCAATGTTAAACATTTCGCTCACATATATATCTATTTAAACACGTCAGATTTGACGGGAAATCTCTCGATTGAAAAGGCAATTTGCACCCGTCATACCTTGACGGGTGATTTTCTCGTTATTAAATAGTAAACGAAATCTACTGTTGTCAGATAAAAATACTAATCAAAAATTTGGACTAATATACAAATATATATGTATTATATTCCATTGATATTTTTGACTCAACTTCGAAAGAGAGGAGGTTGTAAAAAGGGTACCAATAATTTGGAAACACTGAAAATTCGTTACAAAAACTCTTGATAATTGTCATTTTTTTTTTGTTCTCAATTTTAAAATCTTCTAAAAAAATAATATTTCCTTTCGTTGATCAAAATTTAATGATAAAAAATAATGATAAAGTTGCATTATTAAACACTACTGACGCGTACTGTGTTTGTCATGAGTCAGGCACAGGTGCAGCGATGCAATAGAAAATCAGTTAGCCAACGTCCACTTGGAAACATTTTTTTATAAATTCTACATTAGATATTTATACTTCAATTTTTTAATATTTTCGATTGATTTTTCTCCCTTTATAATATAAAAAAAATTATAAAATATCAACTCGTGGGTCATTTAAAAAGCTTTCGTGGGCCAGTATCTGACCCACGCTTCATAGGTTCGCCTTAACTGCATTATAGCGTGGTTTGTGCTTCGTAGTAAAGCACGGACGTACACACTTTTCTCAGAAGGATCTTGTCCAAAATTTGATGGAAATATATAATTTCGGAGTTATGACAACATACCAAACTTCATCCGTCTAGCTCGTTGCAATTTTCTGTTACGACACACAGACAGACATAATTAAAATAATTGTGTTTTTTTCCCATCTAGTCTCAGGGAGATGTAACACGTGTAAATTCGTTCAAATCGCTAGGTTGAATATCTTGACGATTACGATACTGTTACGAATCTGTAAAGCCGCTTTCCTTGCATTGTTAGTCTTGTGGTCAGAAAGAGAGCTTTACGGAGACTCAAAATGATTGCCAGGCCGAGGACTCTCAACGTTGGTTCTAGAGAATCCAAGAATTGCGGCTCTATCTCTCAAAGCAACTGTGATCTGGAATGAGAATTCCATGTAACGTCACGCCCTGTCGGGAATCTGTAAATAACAGAGGAGTTCAAACGAGAGAATAAACTCTTTGGAACCTTTCTGTTTCTCATTGCGAGTTGGTCGGATGCTAGACGCTGAGCACTATTGATAGTGCTGTTTCTGTTTTCATTTGTGGTTTGCTGTCTTCTTTTCCTGCAATTTGTACAAGTGTTGTTTTTCTTATTAACTATGCTTCGTGTTTTCTGGAATATTCGTTGAATCAAGCCTCGTTCTCCAATATCCTGCTTGTTAGACTAATTCACCGTACACCCAACGGACGATTTTCGTAGCAATACTTTCTCTTTGCACACTTTTATTTAAGTATTTATTTGCGCACGGCGACATAACCTACCCAGAGGGTGTAAGGCTCAGATTCGGACGGCGGGCAATCAAAAACAACAGTGCAAAAAAAACGTTACAACAAATTCCGTTACCTCACATCATGACTCTATTACATAGAATGCAAAACAAAAGTGTGAACAACCACAAAAGACAAAGAAAGTGCAAAAAATAAAGAAAAGAAAAGGCAGCACTTAAAACAACATAAAAAATCTGAAA
Source organism: Araneus ventricosus (assembly GCA_013235015.1). Classification (NCBI taxonomy): domain Eukaryota; kingdom Metazoa; phylum Arthropoda; class Arachnida; order Araneae; family Araneidae; genus Araneus; species Araneus ventricosus. The sequence goes on along the minus strand of BGPR01004220.1, from coordinate 51,776 downwards.
AACAAGACAAATGAAAAAAGGTATAAAAAACATAAGAGTTTAAACACATTACAGAATGCATGATAATTCAAAGAAAACATTTAACCCTTTGCGGTCTCTGCCGCAAGTCATCGTAGAAGTCGTTTTCTTTTGTTTTGTTTTGGACCCACACCGACCAGCCTACCCAAACAGGTGGGCTGATCGGTGTGTGTCTGCAACAAAACAAAAAAAATCTGACTTCTAAGAAGACTTGCGCAAGGGTTAAAATGTCATATTCCAAAAAGAAATCAAAAATCACAAGAATGCACAGACAACGTTCCTTCAGCCAGAAACCTTTTTGAAAAAAATGTTCATTCTTAAATATGAGTTTCCTGTTTCTTCTACGCGAGTTTACAGTAGTGGAATCTTCCCATTGAAGCAATCATAAAAACTAATTGGCTACTTTTTAGAGCGCCAAGATCAAAATGTTGTGATTTAGTTTTCAATCTCTAATGCGCATCCAGAACGCATTTACTTTCTGTTTCACTTTCGTTTTGATGTATAATGTCATAATTTTTTTTCTTGACCCACTTTTCTCTTATTGTAATATTTGTACATTTTATTAGCACTTTTCATCGACCAGTTGAAAAAAAATTGTCGAATTTAATTCAATTTCAATCAAGTCGAATTTAAATTGAAAGAGTTTTTAATGGATTTGTATATGTCACAGTCAATGTGGTAATGCGGTTATTATTAATAATGACCATTTAATATAAATAATAACCAATTCATCACATTAACCGTGGCATACATAAATCTTTCTTTTGTACATAATAGTTTATTCTTTTTGTTGTGTGCTTGCAGTCTAAGACTGTTAGTGAATTCTTCAACAAAAATAAATTTCATTATATTTTTGTATTTTGTATTTTTTCCTTGTTCTTTTTATTTAAAATACATATTTCATTAGAACCTTTCAACTATTAGTTGCAAAAAAACAGCAATCGCGTTCCAGTAGAATTTAAATTGAAAAAGAATTTTTTATATATTTTCTTAGCTTAACCCCTTAAGGATCGCATTTTTTTTTTTGCTACCTAATAAGATGTCCACGATTGTTTCGGAAATAGGCTGTCGTTTTCATTCATCTAAGAAGGCATAGAATACTTGATAAGCTTATGGATTGTACGTAATCTTTGTGTCAAATTATATAGCTAATTAATGATTAAATTTTAGTTTATAAGCCTAAAAAAGAATAATTCGATAATTCGATGCACGTAAATATCACGATCGCGAGACTTAAGAGATTAAGCTTCTATAATGACACAAAGAAAGACCGAAAAGTATTTATGGAAGCTCTGCAGTAAAAAGTGGATCATATTTGAATTATACACTCAAAGCTACAAAAGTAAAAACTAGAAATCGGCGCTTAACAAGCAAAACAACATATACCAATTTTTTGAAATTTCAAAGAGTGAGAAAAAAGTCAATTATTCGCAATGAAGAGCGAATATTTTTAAATATTTAAGATCCCATTTAAACATGAGACTATATATTCTTACCAGACGTGGAAAAAAATTCAAAAATATGCGTTATTGGTTGCGAAAAATTAAATATTTTTTTATTCTTTGAAATTTTTAAAAATGGAGATAGGTGGTGTTGTTTGTTCAGCAACGAAATTTGACATGTCTCTAAGTGTACTGCACACAACCATCTTTTAAAAAAATTAAATGCTAATTAATGTCGCCAACCAAAGTGCTGAACATTTGGAGATCGCCTTTGACAATGCATTGTGCAGCAGAAGCTCGAGTTACCCAAACGAAGCAAAACAGAATTTCCATACATATGTAAACAAATTTCAATAAATGTGCGCAAAAACCTTAAACACTTATATCTAATAGGAAAATTTTCAGTTTTAAACAAACAAAGGGTAGAGAACAAAATTTTATTTGAATCAGTCGAGGAACATAAATTATTTTGTCATCAGTGATAGAATTTAGAGATCACGAAAACGATGCATCCTGCTATCAAATACGCCTCCTGTTACGCCGAGGCCTGATTCTGTTGTTAATTCTGTTTCTATGAGCTCTTAACCTTCTGTAAGGAACGCGACAGATAGGACAACTTATGTTGCGGCTCAACCACCTGTCGATACATGACTGATGAAACACATGATAGCACCGAAGACGCTTAATTTGATCCTGGCGAAAGGACGTGCCCAGGCAAATAGGGCATGAAAATGCCGCTGCATTGTCCGTGCTAGGACTCTGACCTTCTCCGCTGGTGCTTTCATCTTGTACAGTGGCAGATTGCGAGTTTTGATTTGATCCTGTTACCACTGAAGAAGCTGGCGTCTCAACAGAAGCGTCAGGAGAACGGTTGCGGTTTTCGGTATCTCCCATGCGATTTTCGGTATTTCCCATGCGGCTTTCGGTATTTCCCATGCCGTTTTCGGTATTTTCCTTGCGGTTTCCGGCCTGAAAGCGAGTACTAGGCAGATGTTCTCCGCTGGTGCTTGAGTCTTGTACAATGGCAAGTAATACGTCAGGCGTTTCCTCGGTGTGTCTGGATCTGTTTGTATCAGTACTGAAGATGTCAGCCTTTCTTTAGAAGCGACTTGAGAATGCTTGCGTTTTCGGGCACTTTCTGTGACTATTTCTCCCTGAAAACGCAAAAAAAACATGACAACACGTCGGGGAAATGACATGAAATGGAAACAACCTAAAAGCATTAAATAATCGTTCAACATTTTATTTACGGTAAAACACTAGGTTGTTCATCGAACTGCATGGGAAAATATTTTTAAAGTAACCCTTCGTTGGTTGCTATCATTTTCATCCTTAAATTATCATAATATATATCGCGTTTTTAAATATATTCTTTGATATGTTCTTGATAACTTTTCCTTATAACTCTAATAATTATTCTTAATGAGAATATAAATGAGTTCTCTGTAAAAATGTTTAAATTGTTACAGCTAAAACAGCTAATAGGTGTAGACTACATGCGTTTCGATTAGATAATGCGATTAACGTAGGGTTAAATTAAAGTAATCATATCGACTTTTTGATTACCAATTATTAACTTGCTAAGGGGCTCTGCCCCCTGTTCGCTGAAGCTTGCGAACCGCCAGAAGGATTATATAGCAATTTCTCCATGTTTGTTACTTCAACTCTGCTCGCTTCGCTCACTGTAATGAGGACACTGAGCATGTTTCCCAAAAGCACTTATGTTTCATATTAGCAGTTTTTCTTCGGATTCTACATGTTAAATCGGTACAGAATAAATTTTTTGGCATTAGAAGTTGTCATCTAATTAGATAGTCGAGAAAACAAAAGTTAAGAGTGTAAGACTGGTTAACCTCAGTACAATTAAAGGACTATGCAGAAAGCACTCGTTGCCATTGCGCCAAGTCATTTCTGATTCAATCACTAAGCTAGTGTGCAGCAACAGCGGATAGTGAGATCGACAATGACGCTGTCTGAATGGTGTCACATGACTTTCTTTTTCGACCAGTATTGGACCATGCAAAACTGGCTTTAAAGCAGCGTTTACACTAGCAGAATTTCCCGATTGCAGCAGAAAGCCACACGACCCAATGTAGATTACGTGATTAATTTTCAAGCAGCTCATTATTTGAGAATTCCATATTTTTTTTGTAGAGGAAAAGGTGTAAATATGGGCACCCTCTTTTGTTTTTGACTTAAAGTTACTTTCATTTTGAAAAATTCTGGATTTTTGACCTTCATTAACAACTATTACAAGTTTACTAAATGAGAGGAGGCAAAACAATTATTAATACCAATTATTTCAATTCGAAAACGAAGATTTACAAAAAGCTTTAAAAAAAGCATCAGAAAAAATGGGGAGCAAATATGGGCCCTCTCCAAAAGAGTCACAAAAAATTATTTGAAATGTTTTAAAACAGGATAAACAATACAAAATAGTAAAGAATTTATGTATTACAGAAAAAAAATTATTTACAGAAATCGCAAACATAACTGGCTGTTTCAGCCCCTGCACAATCTAAGTGTGCCCACATTTGGCACATAACACATTTAACCCACCCTTCCCCGCGAGTGTCTTCACAGAACTTTCCATCACAAAAGACGCAAGTTGCCTCGCTCGAGTCTGGTTTATCCCCATCGTTGATATCCAGGTTGATATCATTATCGCTGTCCACAAGGGGAGGATCATAGTAGTCTGATGAGTCCGATGATGAATCATATCGTTTCGTGGGTCGAATTTTCTTTGTTTTGAGGCCCTTGGTCTTCCCACCCCTGCCCCTGGCCGGTCTCTTACCCCGGGAACACTCAATTACGTCTTCTTGGGAGCAATTTTCTCAAGAGACTTGGTCAATTGATCCTTGTATGGTGATCCAGTGATGAGGCTGGACCTTGTTGCTTCGCGTCCACGAGTAGTGGTTCTCTTCTTAATGTTGGGGACAGGAAATATGTCGAACGGAGAAACTGTATTTGAAGTTCCCGGGGAACATTTCGGTGTTTCAGCAGCCTCATCAATTGGCATTGAAAGGGTGCCCATATTTACACCAACCAAACCTAAGAAAGATGGCCGCTATCACGTGTAACCAAAAAGCGTGTGTGACTAAAGGAGTGCTTCTAAAAGTAGCTTAGGATCTCTGCTTTCCGGATATCACTGTCAAATTATTTTAAACTAAACATAAGAACATGAAAAGAAAACGATTTCACATACCAGTCAAAAATTTGCAGTCCAGAACAACACCAATTCGCTCAATAACTCACGCTGCATCCACACTACTTGAAAGAATGGTTCCAACTGTTCTCTGCTATCTTATATCAACAAGTATCGCCATCTACAGTCCTGGAGGCTAGTCTTCAGCACCTCCAATAGCCACTTGGGGAGGGGTGCCCATATTTACATCAGTGCCCGTTTTTACAACGGTTCCTCTAACGAATTCCAAAAATCATTTATTAACGAGTGGAAAAGAAAAACATTATTATCACGGAAGTTCACTTTGAAAATAACGCCTTAATGTTTTTATCATGATCTAAAATAAATTTAATTATAAGAAATAATATCAACATTCCAATAAAATTAAAATCGATAATTATTTTTTAATTCTATTTCATTTTTATTTCTTTTAAGATGCATGAAGTAGGTATACAACTCAACAACACAAAGATTTTGTAATTAATATAAACGAAGGGTTGCTACCATAACTAGTTGGCTAGATTGTTTGGGTTACCATTTGGCGTCAAACTCACTCTGTACATTAAACTAGAATTCAACTTAATGGGTTTTTAAATATATATTTGTGCATGTCGACTCACTTTTTTATTTTAATTCATTGCTTTATTCCTTACTTGGGAGAAGAGTTAAGCTCATTTCTTCGACAATTTCTTTTGTATTCTGGTTTGTCTCTGAACAATGGTTGGTGTCATTTTAACTGTAAAATTTACCGTAAAACGAAGGGATGTAAAACGTAAAGGGGAAATAAGAAAGCCCAGAAAATGAGAATTGGAGCCGAGTAAAAAAATTCATTGAATACGGAAACAACTATAGAGGAACCGGTGTAAAAACGGGCACTGGTATAAATATGGGAACCCCTCCCCAAGTGGCTATTGGAGGTGCTGAAGACTGGCCTCCAGGACTGTAGATGGCGATATTTGTTGATATAAGATAGCAGAGAACAGTTGGAACCATTCTTTCAAGTAGTGTGGATGCAGCGTGAGTTATTGAGCGAATTGGTGTTGTTCTGGACTGCAAACTTTTGACTGGTATGTGAAATCGTTTTCTTTTCATGTTCTTATGGTTAGTTTAAAATAATTTTACAGGGATATCCGGAAAGCAGAGATCCTAAGCTACTTTTAGAAGCACTCCTTTAGTCACACACGCTTTTTGGTTACACGTGATAGCGGCCATCTTTCTTAGGTTTGGTTGGTGTAAATATGGGCACCCTTTCAATGCCAATTGATGAGGCTGCTGAAACACCGAAATGTTCCCCGGGAACTTCAAATACAGTTTCTCCGTTCGACATATTTCCTGTCCCCAACATTAAGAAGAGAACCACTACTCGTGGACGCGAAGCAACAAGGTCCAGCCTCATCACTGGATCACCATACAAGGAACAGTTGACCAAGTCTCTTAAGAAAAGTGCTCCCAAGAAGACGTAATTGAGTGTTCCCGGGGTAAGAGACCGGCCAGGGGCAGGGGTGGGAAGACCAAGGATCTTCAAACAAAGAAAATTCCACCCACGAAACGATGTGATTCATCATCGGACTCATCAGACTACCATGATCCTCCCCTTGTGGACAGCGATAATGATATCAACCTGGATATCAACGATGGGGATAAACCAGACTCGAGCGAGGCAACTTGCGTCTTTTGTGATGGAAAGTTCTGTGAAGACACTCGCGGGGAAGGGTGGGTTAAATGTGTTATGTGCCAAATGTGGGCACACTTAGATTGTGCAGGGGCTGAAACAGCCAGTTATGTTTGCGATTTCTGTAAATAATTTTTTTTCTGTAATACATAAATTCTTTACTATTTTGTATTGTTTATTCTGTTTTAAAACATTTCAAATAATTTTTTGTGACTCTTTTGGAGAGGGCCCATATTTGCTCCCCATTTTTTCTGATGCTTTTTTTAAAGCTTTTTGTAAATCTTCGTTTTCGAATTGAAATAATTGGTATTAATAATTGTTTTGCCTCCTCTCATTTAGTAAACTTGTAATAGTTTTTAATGAAGGTCAAAAATCCAGAATTTTTCAAAATGAAAGTAACTTTAAGTCAAAAACAAAAGAGGGTGCCCATATTTACACTTTTTCCTCTATAATAAAAATCGTCTGCTCGATCTTTCTGAAATCGTTTGGCCCTATTTCTCAATTTTTTAGTTTGATTAAAATTGTAAGTCATTCCAACGAAATCTTTTGTGATTCGTAGTTTTTCTTTTACCGAATTCTTTATTTGAATAATTTAAAAACACCGGTTCCTCACATTCAATATACTAGTGAAGCTACTAGGTTCCGGCTGCGGCCGATAATGAAGCGGTAGGATCTTTTTAAAAGTTAAAAAAATCTGTCCGGTGTTCACTTCAGATGCAACCGGTTTGTACACAAACCGGCACAGCCGGATTACAGAAATTTCGAATTCATAGCAGACTGACCAATCGAGCCTATAAAAGTTCAGAAAACTTAAATAAACATATAACAGACTTCTTAAATAAGCATATCCTAACCAACAAAGCGTTTAAAAAAATAACGAGTGGCTGTCCTTTTAAACACCCGCTAAAGTTAAAGCCGTAGGATTACTTTACTCGCGTGACTCTTTTGTTTCTCGAAGTTTATCTGAAGTTTTTCAGTTTAAGTAACTTTTTTTTTGTAACTTCTGTTGTTACCCTTTATCTCTAAAATAAGACATTAGTTAAGTTTTTAACATATGTAGTTACCGAGATATAGTGGATTTCAGATACCAAGTTCTATGGCGTTTTGGCGTATGAATCAATTTTCCTTCCTGAGTCCGCAATGGGAGGAATGTAGCCCTACGTTAAAATAAATTCTCTAATAAAACTAAAAAATCTTTTTGAATTTAAGCAGTTAATCTTTAACTACAACCGCTTCATTTCAACATTTACCTTAGCGCCCATCTTGCTTGGTGACTTGGCAACTTGGCGCAATGAAGTGTGCACATTAAATTAGAATTTTAATATAAATTATGTAATTTAATTTTAAAATACTTTGATAGTGCACAAAATAGTGCAATAGTTATTACCAAAGTATTAATAATAAACGAGAGAAGGTTTTACAGCGGCTTGTATAATTAGATCAGAATGAATGCACAAAATTAAGAAAATTAAAATTTTTCTCTCTCTAATGAGCTCACCGCCTACATCGTTATTGATAGTCAGATAGCACTGATTGAAAATATGATTGAAATATAGAATTTGGCACGCTCTCTTTAAGAGTCGCCAACTCGCCAAGGCTTGTAATAGGTGCAGAAGTGAAGATCTCGTTTTTTAAGTGTACCAATTTCTATATTTGATCACTGAAGAGTTGTAGCAGTTTTATTTTTTGGTTTTTTTTATTTCAACCAATAGAATACTATTTTTGGTTGAAATCTAGTTTAATGTGCTCCTTCTTTTCCTGCCAACTGCACAACCATTTGTTTACCAAATCCTAACTGCTTTAATGCATTGTTTGGATGCCAAATGTTTTGCCAAGTTGGTGAAAAATTCAAGGGGAAAATTGCACTAAACTTCTACATTCTTTGTTTCAAGCTGAGAATTCTTGAGCCGTGATTAAGGACAGAGAAAATTTAAGCCTCCTCTGTTACCTCCTTTTCGTGTTTGAACATCGCTTCCTTTTGCAGTTAAGTTTACAAATGAAATGACACTTCAATTTGTCCAGACACAGCATGTAACTAATATATGAAGGAAATTGCCGAAGAAATGTTTTGTAAGTTTCTCCAAAATAATAAATAAAGTATTGAATTAAAATAACTAAAAAATAGTCGGAATGGATACGCATAATCAAAAGTCCATTAGACAATTAAATTTTGAAATAAGTTGACAGCGCCAAACTGATCGCTAGCAGGAAAAGAAAATTGCGAAGTAATCATATCTATTAACGAGGAATGATTTTGCAGCTTCTTTAACATTTAGATCATAAATAATGCACAAAACTAAAGAAATCAAAAGTTTCCTCTTTCTATCCAGTTGAAAGACTGCATCGTTTTTGGTAGCCAGATAGCACTGCTCAAAAATACGGTCGCTGTGGACAGTTGTTTTGGGACAGTCTAGGTTCATTGTCACGTAAGATATAGGAGGACAAATCATTTCTTCCTGTGCAGTATTTCGATTAAGCACACTGATGAGAATGGCTTTAAAACTTGTATTTTTGTTTAATGCAGTCAGATTCCGGTGTAGCGAACCTGTATATAAAGATCCATCCGTTATAACAAACATTTGAAATTGTCCCAAACAAAATCCTACGTCCCTGATGTATTTTCAAAAGCTTGTAACGATCTTCAAAAACAAGCAAATCGGATATAGTGAACCAAATTTTCCGCATTTCAAGCTTAGTTTCAGTTTTTTAACGAAAAATCGCGGAACAGCTTTGATATACGTCATCACTGGCGATAATTTTGTTTTGTCGACTTAACGATACGATGTTCAGTTAGGCGAAAAAAAGTCGCCAATATAAGATTATCGCCAGTGATGCCGCATATCAAGACTGTACCAAAATCGCGACTTATTTTCGTATGTAAATGTAAGTACTATTGATTTTAATGTTTAATATTTTAAGAATAGATATCCATTTTATTATAACCCATTATTAATAGAAATTTAGTGCAATTAATTTATTCCACACAGAAGAGCTTTTAAGGATTATAGGAAATCCTATGCAGCCTATATTTAAAAATTTGGACATAGGGAACGCTCGGTTATAGAGAACATCTGGATCGGTAACTTGAGGGTTCGTTTCAGCGGTGTTTGTCTATACTTAGAGAAGTCTCTATTTTCCAAATTGGCAGATTTTGAATCCTGATTATGGATAACTCAAATTTACTCCAGTTATTTCATTGATAATTTGGATTAAAATCAATTCACAAGCAATAAAATTTATACTGAAACAACTAAGCATTATATTTATATTGTTATTATTTAAACCAAAGTAATGAAAATTTAAAAGACTGCATAAAAGTAATTGAGTTTTCACTCCAAGTGGAATTTACAATAGCAATTGATAAAATTCTCTTCCTAAATCTGAAATCTGATTTCACAATACTCTTTAGGAAATAAATTTCTAATAAATATTTTGTAAAACTTACCCAAAACTTCCAAGAAGAAATAGGAAATACCTATACAGAAACAAGGGTATGTCTTTCAGGTTCATTTTTGAAATGAGAATTTGGAATGAAAAGTCCGAAATCAAAATATGCTGTACTCGGAAAGAAGAGTTGAGTCAAAATCCGCTGCTGACTAGAATCGCTGAAATAATTTGATAATTACAATCAGACACACATTTCTGCAATAGAGGTATTATTTAACTGCATTTATCTGTAGGGTCACGTGTAATATTGCGCTCGTAAATACCATTCTACAGATGTATTTCATTTTTTAAACCTTTTTGGGAGAATATTTCGTTAAGTCCTCTCTACATATATTATTATCTTTGTTTTAGTTAAGTTTAATGTAGTATCCAGTGCAGATGATCTTGCTAAATTGTAGCATCTCTTAAAAAATATATATTATTTTTGTCTATTTTAAATTTGTTTTCTCCATAATTGCATCAAAACATTAGTTGTTAATTATAGAATCTAAATATTCAAAATAACTTGCGAACATCATGAAACAGTTCCTTAGCCCCAACTACTGGACCGATATCGACAATTGTTATTTGATATGAGAACTTAGGATCCCTAGATATTTCATCAATTTTCATCTCCCAACCCTTATCTATACATTTTTAAAGGGGGAAACCACAACTGGGCAAAATTCGCCCCTTTGACGAAATCGTCCTAGCTGTGCCTTTCAGTCCGGTTGCGTCCGAGATGGATGGTTAAGCAGGACATTCGCGAGCACTCCGCGACGCTCAAATGGCGTGTTGATTCTCCACACAATTCAAATTTTCAGCCCATTCATTTAAATGGGTCAGCCACGGGTCGGGCCGAGCAATCCCATCACCCATAAGGTTTCACTGAACCTGTCAAGACTTCCCATTCCGGCATTTCAACAACCAGCTTATTCCCCATATCTCTCCCCATGTGACTTTTTCCTCGGATGAAGAGATTGCTTAAGGTGCAACGATTCTCAAGTTCCGAAGTAGTGCAGCAATGAAAGCATTTGGAAAATGTCGGAAAAGAAGGCTTTCAATCCGCACTTACATCTTTGTTTTAGCGATGGCAAAACGCATAGTTGTACATGGCAGTTAGTAATTGGCAAAACAAGAGGACAAGTGCCCCACCTCAAACCACTGGTCCAATGTCGACAATTTTTATTTCATACGAAAACTTATGATGTCAAGATATGCCATCAATAGTCGCCCGCCACTCGCCACTCTCTATTTTTGAAATACAAGGTGACAGTTATTGAGTTTTATGAAAAAAACCTTGATAACTTTTGAACTGTTGGCGAAATTCAGTTAAAACTTGGCGGCTGAATGCAGGGCATGTTGGGTTTTTTTTTTGCATGCGCACTCTTATTGTTGTTGTTCATTTTGCGTTGAAGATGCCTAAATACAGCGTTCCTGAGCGTATATCGATCGTCAAGGCCTACTATTCGAGCTATAACAGCCCGATTGGGGCTCAAAGGGAATTTGCGACCGAGTACAAGCTGAAGACAACCGGTCCAAGTGTTAAAACAATTAAAATTGTGATTGAAAATTTCGAGAGAACTGGGAGTGTCGATGTCTCGAATCTTAAGCGATTTTTGCAGAATTTTTCTCTTCGTCTGTGCCGTGTCATAGCCATTGATGGCAAGCACGTCGAACATGTCATATACTAAATCCGAATATCTGTGGTTACTTTTAAATTTTAAATACAATTTTTAAACTCAGTAGTTTTTTTAAATTTTATTTTTTTATTTCATATAACTCAATAATTGTCATCCTGCATATTGCATAGTAAAACTATGGCACAGTCCCTCCGCCTCTACAACCGCCAATATGCCTATTTATTTCGCCAACTTGCAAGCATAGCCACAGGCTATTAATATTCCTATCAAACAGCTGTTCATTTATTCACATACAAAGTTTCATGCTTCTATTTACAAAACTTACAGAGGTATAAGAAGATAAATTTATTGATTTAGATCACTTTTCCATACCTCTCACTGCTGTTTGAAGCGAGATCGTAAAGTCTTAAAATGTGGTTTATTTCCACTGTTCGATGATGATATCATTAATTACTATTTAGCCACAGTCTCTATTTTGTTTTGTTGAGTTTCAAAATAAATGATTGAAAAAAAAATATAGTCCATGTCCATTTTAATTTAAAAAGAGCTATCGCATACAGATAATATACATACTTTAAGAAGTTATTAAAAGGGCGGGATCAGGAAATAACAATATACTCCTTAACTATGGTTAAATCTAAAAAATAGTCAAATAATACATTAATTGAAGTATTTATAAAAAAATAGTTCATCCTATAAATCTTCGAAAACATCCACGGTGATATATCAGCAGTGACGACTCATCGACTCAGAAGCAAGAAGTACTAAAAAAATATTACTAGAATACAATTTAAATACAATTTTTCAAAAATAGCTTTAACTTCAAATAATCTAAACTTGTAATTGTAATTATCTGAATTGTATTTTAGAAAAGTACAGCCGTAACTTTTTTCTGTAAATGACTTTTAACAATGAAAACGAAAACGCAATAAGCAGCCATGATCCCGTTGAGGCAACATAAAAGTGAATCCGAAACCTAAAAACAACCAATGAAAGCGAAATCGAACAAAAGCAAATCAAGAGCACACGGACAAACTTTGGGTCAGATTGAAGGAGAAAAAAAAGAACATTAGTTGACCTAGCACTAAACAGGAGCATCCGAAAATCCAGCTCTAGATAAGTTCAAAGACAGAAAGTATAGATATTCACCTTCGCCCATGATGTCACTTAGTTGTACGCAATGGGTGAATTTTGGTGTTTTCCAAAATCATTTGGTGTGCAGTCCCATCCTATGTCTTTCTAACTTTTTCATTCATTTTCGGTGTTCTTTTCTCGTTTTTTTTCTTTTTTTCTGTTGTTAATCGAACTCTCAAAGTGGACAAGTAAGCGAATAAGAATAAAAACTATAATAAGAATTTTTAAAACAATTTTAGTAAGTTCTGTGATTCTGAAGCCCTAAAGGATGAGTCGCCACTGCTATTACATAAAACTTAATAATACCCACATTGCTGAAAGCAAATAATTTAATATTCTTGTCCGATAGTAGGCTTTTTTCCTGTTTTATGTCAAATTTTATTTTCTCTAGTTGTCCTTCCATTCGTTATCAAGTCTATAATTGCAAATATCTGCAGATGAATCTGAGTAACAGCATGCGTCATTGACAATTTTTTGCAATCCATGATGATTGGATGATGTTTTACTAGAAAAATATTTGTATTTTGCAGTTTTTCTATGTTAAATACAGTTGCATTTCTGCAATAAGCATCTCCATGTATATTTTTCAACAGTCCCTTTAAACTTAAATATCTCTGCAAGTTTTGTAGATAGAATCGTGAAACTTAGTTTATACATAGATGAGCGCAAGAGGAGCATTTTGCTCATTGACACTTTTGCTCAAAGGGGGCTGTATAAAAATTTGATTTTCTTAACTTTTTATTTTCAACTTCCACGGAATCCAAAGTGTTTTCACACAAATTCCTACCTTAGTTAATGAAACTTTGTAATCGGAAGTATATGTGTAGGTGCAATATTTAAGGAAATAATTGCTTCTTCCACTTTTCTTGGACACCCTGTATAACAAAATTTTCAGTAAGCTCTATCCAGTACTAAGAAGCCAGAAAATATGAATTAGAGAGAGGTTTGGTCATAAGGGTTGTTTTTAATGGTGTATATGGGGCAGGAATAGAGTGCATAGAAAAGTATATATAGAATTCCGGTCTATACTTTTTTTGCTCTCCGGCCTACCCTTCCGAAAAATCAGATCGGAGAGTCCTTATTGTATTTAAAACACGCAGCAGCTGCATTTTTTACTTTCTCTTGCACAACGAGAAAGTACTGTAATCGTCAAAAAATTCGACCTCGAGATTTCGATGAATCTCCCAGAGTCCGAAGAAGCCGCGATGGCCTAGTGGTAAGGTGTCGGCTTCGGGGCCGGAGGGTGCCTGGCTCGAAACCCGATTTCACTGAAGATCTGTCATGTGTTGGGCCTCTTGCACGCTACATCATACGTAGGGCGTCAAAAGTCCTCCCGCTGGCGTGGTGCAGAAGTTTGCAGATGGGGTGCCAGCTCTGGTGTCATCTTCGTCATCTGACCGCGGTTCAAAATGTCGATGTCCATCCCAAAATAGCCCTCGTCTTGCTTCAAAACGGGATGTTAATATAACTAAACTAAATCCAGAGTCCAAAAAATACAATTTTGGAATTATGTCTGTGAACGATTACTGAAAAACAGATTGGGTTTTTTGTTAATGTTTTGAAAAAGACGCTATACTTCAAAATGTGTTTTTGAAGACCCTTTCTTATTGCATAATTGCGCTATTTCTTTTATCTTCGTAGAACTACTGAGTCTTCGTCTAAATGCTGAACTATTCAAGTGCGTAACAGTTGTTTGTACGCTTGTTGGTGATCTGCAACGTGTTGCACAGGGATACATTCCAATATTGATTTCGAAAAAAATTTAAACACGTTAATCGTCACGACTCGCGTCGGAAATTCGAACCATCTATTTAATTACATGACTCCTTCTCTGCTTTGTCTTAAGTACAGTAGAAGAGACGTCATCGGATTAGATAGTAGGTAAGAATTGTATTTTATCGCCGTGTGAATCGTATTGCATTCACATGGCCATGAAGATGTTAAGCTATCCAAAAATTTTGTAAATTCCATGGCTTAATTTTATAATTTTTATTTCATTTATTTATTTTATTTTTTATATTATAAATGAGATTTTAGTTATTGCGTAAAATAGTTTATAAAACTTTATTCTCGCCTCTTTAAAATCTTGTTTTTTGATTTTTTTATGTTGTCTCAAATACTGTTTTTCCCCCCCCTTTCTTGTCTTTTCTTTATTGTTTTTCAGTATATATTTATTTAAATGCAAAAAAGTATACAGCGGATATACACGCTATAATTTGGAGGAAGAGCAAAAAGTCCTTTCTTTAATCTCATACTTTTAAAACGGTTATTTAATATACTTTCTTTGCGAATAACAATACTTCAGCACATACATAGAGATAGACACGATATAGTATACAGACGGATAATAAGTCTGTAAAAACACTAAAAATGTATTTAAACAAATTGGACTAATGCTTATACTAAAAGTATAAGTGAAAATAATTGTTCGCATTAATAGGTACTCCCAAACAGGGAAATAATTTCGCGTGTTCATTTTCAAACCTGGTAAATATTTGTAGACTCCAGGCATCTGAACTTCACAGAATCGTGCCTTCAAATCTGAACAGCATTTGATCTCGATTACCTCCATCAATATAACACAGGTGGTTATCGATCACTGGCGAATGTTGTGGTTCGTTATTAATAATTATCTATAATTAAGAATTTTAAACGTTAAGCTGTGAATTTTTTATTAAAATCATTGTTTCATACTGTTATGGTTGCTACGCCGCAAAGACACTCGTTTAGGGCCTTCAGTTTGACATCCATGATGTACAACCAGGACCGGGACCGGATCCAACCAGGACCGGGGCCTGCGCAAATGGACCAAAAAGTTTTTTTCCTTTGATCATTTTTCTTTTCTTTTTTTGTAATCTAAAGCAAATCGAGGACGCCATTCCGCACCATTTGGAGCCCCTCGCACCAAAACCCTTAGTCAGTGCAAATATCCAAATTTCAAAAATTAAGCCATGGAATTTTTATTAAAATCTTTGCTTCATCCAGTTATGGTTGTTGGGCCGCAAGGACACCCATTTAGGGCCTAGAGTTTGACACCCATGATGTACAAGGTTGGCCTGGATCCAACCAGGACCGGATTTTGACAACACCTCCTAAATGCAGAAGGCCTCGCTGCTGATTTCTGACGTCGCCAATATTTGGATTTTCTTGCCGGGGGATATCTGGTGTGTCTTGCCAGGTTGTATATCTGGTGTATTGAATGACGACATCCGATATGCGACGTGGCAAACCAATCCCATGACAAGAAAATCCAACCATTGGTGATGTAACAAATCAGCGCCGAGGGAGGTGTTGGTCCTGCCCAACTGGACAAAATAGTTTTTTTTCTTTCATCATATTTGTTTTGTACAATCTAAAGCAAATCGAGGACGCCATTCCACACCGTTTGGAGCCCATCGCACCAAAACCCGTCGTCAGTGCGAATATCCGATGAGAATTGGACTGTTGTGGTCGAAAAGTTTGTAAATCCAACGGCGTCGTTCGTTTTCCAATTGCCGCATTCGGTCATAAAACTGAAATACGATCCTTAAAAATTGGAACCGTGTTTAGCAGATTGTGTGACATTTGCGTACAGTGGCAGATCGTACAAATAACTTACTATGGATCAATGATATTTGACTGCCGGTTGTGTGACTGATAAGAACAAGTCTTCTAGATACATTGCGTCTGTCTTCTAAATGCATTATTAAATACTAATAATACTAATTAAATACGAAATCTAATGCTGACAGATAAAAACGCTAATAAAAAATTTGAACTACTATACAATAATACATGTATTATATTTCATTGATATTTTATCTAATTCAAGAAAAATTCTCTCAGATTTACGTAACAGACTCCGAAATACCAATAAGTTTTATGTCCAGATAAGCAAATTTTCAATTTTTCGGTCCGCCTCTTCGAATATTCTTGCCAACAGAAATAAATTCTAGCAAACCAACACAAATCACTGACTAAGCCCGTCTGGCGATGAGCAAAAGATGACTAAGTAGGCTTTAATGACCTGTACGCAAATGCTGCTGTACGCCAGTGTCACAACACCCTTTGGCAAAGCGTTCCAAATGGACTGGGGCGCTCCCCTCGTGAATGCCCAGATAGACCCGCGGGGGTATTCTCCCTTCCACTTTCTCGTATTCTGATGCATTATAGTGTCAAATTTTGTACATTATTACTTTTAATACCAGTCTGTGGGTCCCTAAGTCAGTGCCATGACTTGGAAAGAGAGGAGAGGGAGTTGTGGAGAAGGTACCAATAATTTGGAAACACTGAAAATTCCTTAATAAAAAATCTTGATAGTTGATTTTTTAAAATCACTTTTAAAATCGTCTAAAAAATGAAAGTTTCCTTCTGTTTCTCAAAGTTTAACCCGGGTGGACGCGCATCGGGCCTGCGAGGCCCGGAGGCTGCAAGAATTTATTATAAAAAATTAACCCCTGAACGAAAAGATTCCAGATACGCTATAGCTGCATTCAAGAACATTTACTTGCTGACCACAGGTATTTCAAGAATTTCCACTCATTTGTTATCTCAGAAAACAGACAGTCGTGCCTCCGAAGCCCGATTCGCGTGCTCGCGTTTCTGTGTAGGATTGCTAAGGAGAACAGATAGATCGTGACAATTTGTCGCTATTCGAATTACAAGTATAAGATGTCAATATTAGAAAAGATCTTAACTGAAAATGAACTAGTTAAGAATCGATTAAATAAGAAAAAAAAGAAATCGTTGCTGTTGAATTAGTTAGAGATCATGTGAGTAAACAGATTATTTAAAAGAAAGCTGGAGTAAACGGTAAGGTAGGTGGAAATAACAAATGATGTAACAAAGAATCTCGCAAAAATATAAGAACTTTTACACACAGCAACGTCATACAACTCCCGAAAACTTTGGTGAAGCAAAAGTTGTAAAATCGGTTCAAAAGTCTTAGAAATGCCTATCGATGAGACAGATTATGCATTATTACTTATATCCAGGAGATTTCAGGTAATTTCGGACGGGAAAGCCAACCTTCTGATAAATACTTTGGTATTGCAAGTATTCAACGATCTTCTTCAATTTAATGCGCTGCCCAGAAGAGATTTATCCGAAAATTATGTTATTAATATTTCATATTCTGTACACTACAGCAAAAAATGTTTTCTATTACAGTACATGTAATGTTCTGCACGTTTTATTAAAAAAAAACAGGACCCGGGCCTACATAGCCCGACGCGCGTCCTCACGGGTTGATAATAAAGAGCAATCATAAAGTTGCATTATTAAACACTACTGACGAGTACGTCATTAATGTTCTGCACGTTTTGTTAAAAAAAAAACAGTACCCGGGCCTACGAAGCCCGACGCGCGTCCTCAAAGTTTAATAATAAAGAACAATCATAAAGTTGCATTATTAAATGTTTCCTGGAATATTCGTTGAATAAAGCGTAGTTCTCAAAGTTCCTGCTTGTTAGACTAATTCACCGTACATCCACTGGACGATTTTCGTAACAATACTTTCTCTTTGCATACTTTTATTTATGTATTTATTTTCCCTCGGCGACACAGCCAACCCGGAGAGTGGGTGAGAGTGATTTGGACAGCGGGCAATAAAAAACAAGAATAAAAAAACTTTACATTAAATTGATTACCTCACTTCATGACTCTATTACCTAGAATGCAAAAAAGTAACAACAAAAACAAAAGTGCGAGCAATCACAAAGGACAAAGAAAATGTGAAAAATAAAGAAAACACAAGAAAAGGAAAGAGAAAAACAGTACTTGATACATCATAAAAAATAAACAACAAAAGACAAATAAAATAAGTAATAGATAAAAACTTAAGAGTTTAAACAAAAAGAAATCAAAAATAGCAAGAATGTTACAAAAGTAAACACAAACTTCCTTCAGCCAGAAAGCTCACTGCAGATGCAACTGGAAATCCTAAAGATCTCTTTCAGTTTCACAAGTCTTTGCTTATTATTAAAATTTAAAACCATTTCCGTCAGTATGTCTATACGAGAAATTGTTTGGTGTGCTGGTTAATTTGAAACGATAAAAATATTTAAAAAATGGGCCAGGGCCTGTTAAAAACATAAAACATATTTGTTAGTAATAATTAAATTAGGGTCACACACACACAACAGACCCAATGTTCCTGTTTCCGAATCCATCCAATAGTTGTTCCAGCTGCTTAATATATAAATTCTTTTATATTTTAGGAAAGAGTAGGGATATGAAAAAGGTATATTAATATTTTGTCCAGCAAATGTAGCAATTTTAACAGAGTGTTCAGAACATTCATTGCTTGGGACACAAGCAACCAGCATGGGCCTTGAACCAGAATAAAAAGTGTATCCCTCTCGTATTATTAATGTGCTTTTTAATGTTTAATACGAAACTGAATCTGATGTTAAAGCTTTTTAATGACTCGATTGACCACTCAGTGAAAATTTTTATTTCAACTCCTCGTATGGACAAGTTTTCTGTTTTGTTTATTTTGGAATTATACACCGTTTTATGGTAACCCTCCGATTTTTAGCAATCGTCAGATCCGAATGGATACTGTATCAAGTTCTTTCTTTAGTACGCAAAGCGTTGAATTCTGTGTTCTTTGAATTTATTTATTTTCTTTTAAAACAACTAAATTTCAAATTGAACGATTGTAATCAACTAAATCGGTCGGTTAAAAATTTAACGTCCAGTTATTATCTGAATCGTTTGATTAAAAACTTAATCATCATCGAAACATATAACGTCATGAAAACATATCGCGAAAAAGTCTTCTAGAAAATGAGGTTCTTATTTTAAGTAAACATTGGAAGTCACAGCAATAGAAAGAACGAATTTATTATTATGAAAGTATCTTTAACCCATAACATCACAAAACTCTACATTAAACACTAATTAACATCTTTAAACAGAGCGGTGAAAGTTTGAAGATTCCTATTGATGAAGCGTGCCGGAAGTCGGTCGGTACAGCGGAAGATTACGCCCAAACGAAAAAAACAAGAAACTCGTCCATAACAGTAAATAAACAAGTAAATAAAAAATAAGTAGCTGTCTAGCACTTTTTTTTGGCACTTTCTAATTTTTAAATTTTGCACTTTCTCATAATGGCGCCCAGGGCACGTGCCCTTCCTGCCCCATCTCAATTACGCCTCAGAACTGAGCTGAGTCGATATCACTCTGGTGCGGGACTCCTTAGGAGCGAAGCCCAGTTGGGAGCATTTGGTCCAACTGGATAAAAACCGAACCTGTTGTCAGATAGCGCTGTATCTTATATGAAGTGACAGTTCAATCGAGATTAATCGACTAAATCAGAGATTCCCAACCTGTGGTACGCGTACCCCCTGGGGTATGCGAAACTTATCTTGGTAGTGGCGGAAAACATTAAATATAGTAATATTGTTGAATTTTGTTTTCTGATGTTCGAGTAAACATTGAAAGTGAAAATTGTGCGAATCCAAACGCTTATTCACGAAATAAGAAAAAGGAAGAAGATTGATATCTAGTAATTGATTAATAACTGATTGTCACCAATCCCTCGAACCTTCCGACGTGTTGCAAGATTATGCCTCAGTCATCCGTGTCTTCGCGAATGCTGTTACTAGGGGCACAGTTCTTTCTCTCCCTTTCCCTATGTCCCTTTCTTGTAGGGTTATCCAGAAAAATCCCGAATTCCCTAAAATATTTTTGTTTCGACAATTTCATTGAGAACGTGATGCATTATCACTAGGTAAGTAATTGATTATCACTAAGAGTAATTGTTAGTTCTCATCATAACTTAGCGTGAAATAATTTCAATGTTGTTTTCATTCGTTTTGACGTTGAAATAATACTATTAAATGAAATCTTTTTTGGGAATAAAATGTTCATTTTTAAATATGAGTGTCCTGTTTCGTCTATCCGAGTTTACAGTAGCGGAATCTTCCCATTGAAGCAATCATTGAAACTAACTGGCTACGTTTTAGAGCGCCAAGATCGAAGTGTTGTGATTTAGTTTTCAATCTCTAATGCGCATCCAGAACTCATTTACTTTCTGTTTCACTTTCGTTTTGATGTATAATGTCATAATTTATTTTCTTGACCCGCTTTTCTCTTAATGGTACATCTGCATATTGTATTAGCACTTTTCAACGATTAGTTTAAAAAATATTGTCGGATTTAAATCAATTTCAATCAAGTGGAATTAAAATTGAAAGAGTTTTTAAGAAATTTATATACGACACGGTCAATGTGATATAATGCGGTTATTATAAATAATAACCAATCAATCGTAGCATACATATATCTTTCTTTTGTACATAATAGTTTATTCTTTCTCGTCTATGCTTGCAGTCTAAGACGGTTGGTGAATTCTTAAATAAAAATAAATTCTTTTGTTTCTATTTTAAGCATCGGATTTCTTATTATTTTTATTTGCAAATATATAAATCATTAGAACATTTCAACGATCAGTTGCAAAAAAAAAAAAATTGGATTGCAGTCGAATTTAAATTGAAAAAGAATTTTTAATAGATTTTCTTAGCACCATATTACCACAGAAAAAGACTTCAAAGTATTTATGGAAGCTTTGCAGTAAAGAGAGGATCATATTTGATTTATACACACTAATCTTCAAAAGTAAAGACTAGAAATCGACGCTTAACAAGCAAAACAACATATGTCAATTTTTTGAAAATTCAAAGAGTTAAAAAATACTCAATTATTCTAAACGATTAAGGAATGTTTAAAATTTTTATAAGATCTCATTATTAAACAAACAAAGGGTAGAGAAAAATTTTTTATTTGAATCAGTCGAGGAATGCAAATTTTTTTTCTCATCAGTGATAGAATTTAGAGATCACGAAAACGATACATCCTGCTATAAAAGAAGTCTCCTGTTACGCCGAGGCCTTCTGTTTCTGTTATGCCTTCTGTTTCTATGAGCCCTCAACCTTCTGTAAGGAGCGCGACAGAGAGGACAACTTCTGTTGTTGTACAACCACTTGTCGATACATGACTGATGAAATACATGAGAGCACCGAAGACGCTTAATTTGGTCCTGGCGAAAGGAGGTGTCCAGGCAAATAGGGCATTCAAATGCTGTTGGAATGTCCGTTCCAGGAGGCTGGCCTTCTCCGCTGGTGCTTGCATCTTGTACAGTGGCAGATTGCGTGTCTTCATCTGTTCCTGTTACCACTGAAGAAGCTGGCGTCCCAGCAGAAGCTTCTGGATATCGGTCGAGGTTTCCGGTATTTTCGAGGCGGTTTCCAGCCTGAAAGCGAGTATTAGGCAGATGTTGTCCGCTGGTGCTTGCGTCTTGTTCGATGGCAGGTGTTATATCACTGCTGGTGTTCCTCGGGCGTTTCCTCGGTGTGTCTGAATCTGTTCGTATCAGCCCTGAAGATGCCAGCCTTTCATCAGTAGCGACTTTCGAATGCTTGCGTTTCCGGGCACTTTCCCTCACTATTCCTCCCTGAAAACGCAAAAATCATGACAACACATTGGGGATATGACATGGAATGGAAACAACCGTTAAACATTAAATAATCGTTCAAAATTTTATTTACGGTAAAACACTATGTTTTTCATTAACCTTCATGGACAAATATTTCAAATTAACCTTCCGTTGGTCGCTATCATTTTCATCCTTAAATTATCACAATATATACCGCGTTTTTAAATATATTCTTTCATAGGTTCTTGATAAGTTTTCCTTATAACTCTAATAATTATTCTTAATGAGAATGTAAATGAGTTCTCTATAAAAATATTCAAATTCTAATGCGTTAAAAACAGCTAGTAAGTGCAGACAACATGTGCATCTCTTAGATAATGCGATTAACGGAGGATTAAATTGAAATAATCATTTATACTTTTTGGTTGCATTTATTAACTTGTTAAGGCACTCTGCCCCCTGCTCACTCACGTTTGCGAACCACCAGAAGGTTTGCATAGCAATCTCTCCAAGTTTGTTACACAAACTCTGCTCGCTTCGCTCGCTGTAAAGAGGACACTGAGCATGTTAGCAAAAGACACTTATAGTTCATCTTAGCAGATTTTCTTCAAGTTAAATAAGACAAATTGGATATTTAAATGAAACTAACAAACAAAATTATGAAGGTGCAAATAAAAAAACGGTAATTTAGAGTTTCAAGTTATATAAAAAGAATCCTAAAAATAAATCGGTAGCATTTAAGAACAGGGTGCGGTTTCGTTGCCAAGCTCACCATAATTGCACCAACCGTTAGACAGACAGCCAAAGGAGAAAAAAAAATGTTTCAGAATTACCACATTTCGCGAATAATCGCCCAAAAGATAGTCGATTTTGGCGACCGGATTGCATTTTTAAGTCTGCCAGCACAGTGAGCATGTTGAAACAAATTATTTTTTCCTTCTTACTGAAAGCCTTTTAAAACTCATCAAATCATTCATTTGCACGATGAATGCGTCTTCTTTCCTTGTTTCGATAATATTTAACAGCAAGGTCAAGACTTGTCATTAAATCATTGAAAATGAGGCTCAAACTCAATCGCACTGGTTTGCTTTTATTTTGAAAGTGAAATCACGTGACACATATATTGCTATAGATGTTGCCAAATCCTATAGTTTAATAATGTTTTTTTTTGTAGGTGTACAAGTTAAATATTTATGCAGATGAGAGAGAAAATGCCACAACCCAGATTATTTTATTTAAATTCGAATGAAGATGTTAAAAGAAAGATCGGGATCGTGCCGGGATGTTTTGACTATTTAAAAAATAAAGGGAACAAAAATCATTTATTAAAGCTGGCGATGAATCGAATAACAAGAGCTTATTAGTTTGCTAGTTCTTACGAGCCCTCCTTTATCAATGTCTGCATATTGATCGAAGCACTTTCTATTTTTTTCAAAAGCAAGGAAAAAATAATTAATAAAATAATGATCAGCAACGGAAAAAATTACAATCACTTTCTGCTTTATAAAATTCACAATTATTACAGGCCACAAAATATTCACAATTATAAAAGGCCAATATTTAAATTCTGCTTTATAAAATTCACAACATATTTTAACCACAAAATATGTGGCTAAAATATATTGTATTTACTCTGACGCATACAGAAAGAGCCTATATTTACAAACATCCCGGGAATTTCACCCTTGAAAAGTAATTCGATTAACACAAAAATTCTGAGGAAGACTAACAAAGGATTCAATATACTGTTACGAATTTGAAAAATTGCTTATCCGCTATGTTAGTCTCAGGACAGGAAGGAGAGTTTTACATGATTTTGCTGGCCAAACTAATGAACCCCAACCTTAGCGACAAACTAGGCGACCATTTTTGCAAAAAAATGTACAGCTTTTACACTAAAATGAAAGTTCTGGAATTTGCGAGAATTATGGTTCCATTTCTACTTGGAACGGAATAATTGAAAACCTCCGAGACAATTCTCTATGACTTCACATCTTGTTAGAAAAAGGTATAAATACCAAGCTATTCAAAGGAGGAATCAATCTCTTTGGAGTCAACTCTCAACTTCGCAGAAGTGCAAGCTGGTGAGTTGGTAAACTCTGAGAGCTATTGAAAAAGCTCTTATTGATATTTATTAGTGAACTGCTTTCGGCTTGTGTTGCTAATTTATACGAGTGCTGTTTAGTTTTGTAACCTGCAATTCGTGTTTTGCTAGAATATTCGTGAAATAACGCTTCATTTTTTTTATTATCCTGCCTGCTGATCTACATTCATGTACACTCTCTGGACGATTTTTGGCACAGTACGTTGCCGTCATACAGTTCGAGAAGCAACAGGGATGAATTAAGACCGACTACCTATGAACAAAACAATCGTGGCCTAAGCTGATAAATATTATTTTGTATTCGGAAGCTATCATCACTAGTAACTAGAGTAATTAACATTAACCCTTTAACTGATTTGCTCTTGCGCCGGACAAGAATCATCCCAATTTTAAAGTTATAAACTGAAACAAAGTCTTTCACAGACAATAATTCGATACAAAAAATACGTGGGAAACTATAAATATTTCAACTGTAATTTGGGTTCTCAAATGAGTTAAAAGAACAATGCATTCCCAAAATAGAAGTTGTCATCTAATTAGATATCCGAGAAAACAAATAAGATATGGGGTTAAGACTGGTTAACTTCAGAAAAATCAAAGAACTATGCAGGACACTACACGTCGCCATTGTGCCACATCATTACCGATTCAGTCAATAAGCTAGTGTGCAGCAACAGCGGATAGGTGAGATTGACATCGACGCGTTGTGAATGGTGTCACGTGACTTCCTTTTTCGACCATTTATTGGGCCATGCAAAACTGGCTTTAAACCAGCGTTTACACTATAACAATTTCTCTCTTGCAGCAGGAAGGCACACAACCCTATCAAGATCACGTGATTAGTTTTCAAGCAGCTCATTATTTGAGACTCCATATTCTTCTTATTCCATATTCTTTGTCGATTGTCGTTTCCGTCTTCAAAGACATTTTTTTAACTCCTCCCCATTTCCCATTTTCTGGGCTTTCTTATCTTCCCTTTATGCTTTACATTGCTTCGTTCGGCGATTAAGTTTACAGATAAAATGACACCTCCCATTGTTCAGAGACAAAATATAACCACAATATAAAAAATATTGTAGTAGAAATGAGCTTAAATCTTTTTCCAAGTAATAAATAAAGCATTGAAATGAAATAAAAAAAAATCCCCGTCCGCAAAGGTATATTCCTTTAGTCCGGAGATATAAGGAACAGAACATTTCGCCCTCTATTTTCATAAGGATTACAGCTACAAGAATGAAAGAGGGTGGAAGAGACTGCAAATGACGAGAGCTTTCCAACACGTGGTAGCATGCATAGGTTGAAAGATACTTTAAGTTAGGGAAGAGGAGGGAAAGGGAGGGAGAGAAAATACTTTTCAGCTCATAACTTCTATGCAATTGCAGCTATCGAAAAGTCCAAGTGCAAAAATTGTTCATTATGATAAGGCGATAATTCACCTAATCTGAATTTTCTTTCTATTTTCAATTGTAAAGAAAAATGAAAATTTCAACCCCCCACTATTTCCACCCCCTTTGAGCTGGAAAGCCCATCTACGAACTCGAGCGATATTTTCACTATCCTTACAACATATCCCACTCCGGTTAAATTCAAATCAAAATTACTCCAGTTGTAGTGTTATGTATATAACGAGAGGGCAAGGGCGTTATGTATATATTTGCTTCTTGATATGTTTTGTTTAAATTGTTTTCATATGATCATATATAATAAGTTATATATATATATATATATTTATATATATATATATATATATATATATATACAAACACAAACAAGACTAGAAACAAATGCAATAACAGTTAAGAAAATACTCAAAATGAAGAAGTGCAATTTCAAAAGAAGTGAACTTTAGGAAAAGGACAAAATATGATAAACCTAGAATCTGAAAAAGATTTAAATGTGAGAAAAATAGTTTCTAATTTAGTTTTTCATAGTTTTTAATAGTTTAGTTTTAGTAGTTTAATAGTTTTTAATTTCTTTTACAACGTGTTTTTAATGTTTTATTTCTATGTTTTCTTTTATTAATATATATATATAAACCTTATAACGAAGGATGGTATGGGGTTCTAGGGGTCATGATCGGTGAAGATCTATAGAAATTTTCCGGAAGTCGTGTCATGAGAACCATTGCAGTAGGTAAACTTAACTATAAGGAATCTACCTAAAGTGAGAGTCGGCATGCACAAACATATTCAAAAATCAATTTTATAATTTAATTTTAAAATACATTAATAGTGCGATAGTGATTACCACACTATTAATAATAAGCGAGAGGAGATTTTACAGCGTCTTAAAGAGTTAGATCAGATTCAATATAGAAAACTAAGAAAATTAAAATTTTCCTCTCTCTAATGAGCTCACCGCCTACATCGTTATTGATAGCCAGATAGCACTGATCAAAAATATGACTCAAATATAGAATTTGGTACGCACTCTTTAAAAGGCTCCAACTCGCCAAGGCTAATGATAAGGTACAGAAGTGAAGATCTCGATTTGGTGACTTGGCGCTGTTTTAAGAGTACCGACTTCTAGATTTGATTACTGAAAACCTGTAGCAGTTTCATTTTTTTTATTTCAACCAATAGAATTCTATATTTGGTTAAAATCTAATTTAATGTGCCCCTTCTTTTTCCGCCAACTTGACAACCATTTGTTCACCTAATCATAGCTGCTTTAATGCATTATTTGGATGCCAAATGTTTTGCCAAGTAGGTGAAAAATTCAAGGGGAACATTACAATAAACTTCTACCCTCTTTCTTTTAAGCTGACAATTTTTCAGCCAAATAATAAGCAATGCATTGAAATAAAATAATTAAAAAGTACAGCTTTGGCATACGGCATAACTGGCGATAATCTTCTATTGGCGACTTTTTGTCGCCTAACCGAACATTGTACCGTTAAGTCGCCAAAACAAAACATCGCCAATGGGGTCCTATATTGAAGCTGTTGAAAAAAGTCGCCAAAACAAAATTATCGCCAGTGATGCCATATATCAAAGCTGTACTATTAAAAAATATTCCGAATGCGTAAGCATAATCAAATGATCATTATATAATTAAATTTTCAAATGTGTTGACAGCGCAAAGATGATCGCTATTTATAAAAGCAGATTACCACAGTATTGATACCTATTAACGAGGGAAGGTTTTGCAGCTTCTTCAACATTTAGATCAGAAATAATGCACAAAACTAAAGAAATTAAAAGTGTCCTCTTTCTATCGAGTTGAAAGACTGCATCGTTGTTGGTAGCCAGATAGCTCTGCTCAAAAATAGGGTCGCTGTGGACAGTTGTGTTGGCACAGTCTAAGGTTGATTATACCATAAGATGTCGGAAGACAAATCATTTCTTCCTGTGCAGTATTTAAATTAATCACACTGATGCGAATAGCTATAAAACTTGTCATTTTATATTATACTTTGAGAATTCTCTTTTTTCCAAATTGACAGCCAAGGGGAATCATGGCCAAGAGGTTACACTTGAACACACGATTCGTTAGCCAAATTTGACCAAGAGATAACTCACCAAATTTGGCATTAGATTTAACACTGCTAAGGTTAGCGAAAGTTTTGCAAACTTCTCAACCGGATAGTATTGTTTTTTTGTACAGTAAGTCGTCAAACCCCGGTATAACAAGCCTTCTGCTATAATAAACTTTTAAATGGACCCAACCGAACTACTATGCCATTAAAAAATTTTAAATTCATGTAACGATTTTCAAAAACAAGCAAATCAGATATTGTGAACAAAAATTTCCATATTTCAAGCTAAGTTTCAGCTTTTTAAATGAAAATCGCTAACTATTTTCGTACGTAAAAGTAAGTGCAATTAATTTTACTAATTAAATTTTTCAGAATAAATATTTGTTTATTATAACCCATTATTAATTGCTATTTAGTGTAATTAATTTTTTGAGACCAGAATAGCATTTAAGGACTATTAGAAATCTTGTGCAGCCAATATTTAAAATATATAATATACTGAGCTCTCGGTTATAGCGAACATCTGGATCGATCCGTTAGGGATTCGTTAAAGAGGGGTTTGACTGTACTTAGAGAATTCTCTATTTTCCAAATTGTCAGATTTTTAATCGTGGTTATGGATAACTCAAATTTTAACTTCGCTTATTTCATAGACCCTTTGGTTTAAAATCAATTCTCACGCAATAAATGATATACTTTAACAGCTAAGCAATAAATTTGAATTGTTATTGTGCATACCCAAATAATGGAAATTTAAAAGACATCATTAAAGTAATAGATATTTCACTCCAAATGAAATATACAAAAGCAACTGATAACTTTCTCCCTTTGACTCCCATATCTGTATTGGCGATACTCTTTAGGAAATACATTTTTAAATTTTTTTGTAAAACTTACCCCAACAATTTGACGAAGAAATGGAAGATGCATATATAAAATTAAGGGTATGTCTTTCAGGTTCATATTTGAAATAAAAATTTGGAGAGAAAAGTCAGAAATCTAAATCCGCTGTACTTGGTAAGAATAGCTGAGACAAACTGCTGACTATAATCACTGAAATAATTTAATAATTACTATCATGCACGTATTTCTGCAAAAAACGTGTTATCTAACCCGCAATCATCTGTGGTGGCATTTGTAATATTGAGCTCGTTTAAATAGATAGTCTTCATTTTTTCGTATACTTTTTTTATTTGTGACTATTTTATAAAGTCCTCTCTACACATACAATTATCTTTGTTTTAGTTAAATTTAATGTAGGATAAATTGCAGATGATTTTGTCAAATTGTAACATCTCTTTAAATATTATATATTCCTTTTGTCTAATTTAGTTTTATTTTTCCCAGAATGGCAACAAGAAATAGTCGTTAAAAATAATTATAGCGTCTATATATTTAAAATAATTTCCAATTCATTGAGACAGTGTCCCAGCCCCAACCAATGGACCGTTTTAGACGATTTTTATTTGATATAAAAACTTGTGACGTCTATATATGCCATCATTGGCCGCCTGCTACCAATCACCCTCCATTTTCGAGATATATCGATAAATAAAAATTTAGTCGAGTCTCTCAGCCTCTTCAACTGCCAATTCGCTAATTTATTTCGCCAAGTTGTAATAATAGCCACAGGTTAATGATATTACGGGCGCTGAAGGCGGCTACAAGAAGAGAATTGGAATAAAAATTTCTATTGCGTAGGTGAGTTTTTCTTTCGTCAGTTATCCTACAATTATCTTCTATCTCAGCGAAAGAAAGAGATAAGAAAAATGAAGAAAATTAATATCTA
Organism: Araneus ventricosus; assembly: GCA_013235015.1. NCBI lineage: Eukaryota > Metazoa > Arthropoda > Arachnida > Araneae > Araneidae > Araneus > Araneus ventricosus. The sequence goes on along the minus strand of BGPR01004220.1, from coordinate 22,468 downwards.
GTAATTGATTGATAATTGATTATCACCAGTTCCGACAATCATCAATCGCGTTGCACAATTATGCTTTAATCGTCCATGACATAGGACACAGGGGACACAGTTCTTTCGGTCCTTTTTACTTTCTCGTATACGAAGTATACAAAGAGAAAGTATTGTAATCGTGAAAAAATTTGAACTCGAGATTTTGATGAATCTCCACGTTTTAGACCTCCCTGAGTCCGAAAAACACAATTTTGGAATTATGTCTGTCTGTGAACACGATAACTCGAAAACTATTAGAGCAACGGGGATAAAATTTGGTATGTGATCATGACACATACTTTGTAGGTTTCTATCAAATTTTGGGCAAATTTCGTCTACGGGAAGTCTATCTGCCTGTCTGTCCGCGGTCATGTGAACACTTTAACTCAAAAACTTGAATAGCTAGATGGATAAAATTTGGTACACAGCTTTATCAACATGAATGTAGGTCCGTATCAAAGGTCGGAACAAATCCGTCGAAGGGTTGACTGTCTGTCAGATTGTATAATCTCATATTTGTAAAATTTATATTTCCTAAACCCTTTAGCTTAGATAAATAAAAGTCGGTATGACAGTTGCTAACATTAATTATATATCTGTGCCCAAATTTTGTTTCAATCGGTTAAAAATAGACGTTCAAAATCAGAAGAAATAATGGACACATTTTTAAAGATGCTGCTACAAAATAATTTAAGTTTCCAAGCCAGGCCGCGTTTGGACATCCATGGTATGACATAATATTAAATTAAACCTTTTTGAAAAAATGCCCATTTTTCGTATATGAGTTTCCTGCTTTTTCCACCCGAGTTTACAGTAGTGTAATCCTCCCATTCAAGCAATCATAAAAACTAATTGGCTATAATTTAGAGCGCCAAGTTCAAAGTGTTGTGATAAATAAGGGTGGATCACAAAGGAAAACGTAACGGTAGTTATAATTGGTGTAATTTTGTGTGAGTGTGTTCAAAACTGTGTGTAGAGGTAGAGCGTGATATGCTCTGGTGATCGGCCAACACTATCGTCCGGTAGGCAATCGGTTGTCATTTCATTCTCATCTGCATCATGTTTGCGAGTAAAGCGTATATCACATGGACAACTTATCGTTGGTCTGTTTCCGTGGACACGACGGTAATGCCATTCACCTAAAAAGTTTGTAGCACGTGACGCATTGAGACAACCGGTCAGACAGGATTTCGGTATCTTGCAAGGCGAATTACGTCACCGTCAAGGTCACAAATTCGCATTCGTCGCAAAGAATTTTCGTTGCTGACGATTTTCCGTCATCATCGTGTGCATTTTCAAGCTGGTTGAATACAGTCTACGATTTCCGTCATCTTGTCTGACGAGCTACAAACTTTTTTGTCGAGTGGCATCACCCTCGTGCCCATGGAAGAAGACTACGATAAACTGTCCGTGTGATACGCTTATAGAACAACAAAGTGGTGTTATTCGTTTTTTGGTGGCAGAAGATGTTGGGAGTTATTCTGGACACTTTGTGTGCAGCAATCAAGGAAGGCCATCGGTCTGGCATGTTGTTCTCTGAAGTGGTTTTGCTCCATGACAATACACAGCCACATACGCCCACTCGTACATTGAACAAATTGACGAAGTTTGGGTGGACAGTGTTCGAACACCAGCCTCAAAGCCCCGATCTTTCGCCATGTGACTTTCACATCTTTCGGAAGCTGAAAAAAGTATTGGAAGGTCGCCGGTTTTGCTCTGTCAGTGAAGTCGTGGGCACTATTCGAAACTGGTTTCAAACTCAGCGAAACAGCTTCTGCGAGAAGGTATTCACCACTAGGTGAACCAGTGGGACAAGTGCTTGTGTAATTGTGGTGATTACGTTTAAAAATAAATTATGCCATTTCATTCTGTGGCCCCTGTTCCGTTTCCATTTGATCCGCCCTTATAGTTTGCAATTTGCAATCGGGTATCCATGACTCATTTACAATACTTCCTGTTTGACTTTCTCTTTGATGTATGATGTCACAATTTTTTCTCCTTGGCGGCGCGCCTTTTCCTTATTGGTATATCTGCATGGTATATTAGCATCTTACAACGATTAGTTGCAGAAAAAAAATCCAGTTTTATTCAAATCAAATTTAAATTGAAAAAAGTTTTTAATAGGTTTGTATATGTTACTGGCAATGTGGTTAATCCGTTATTATTAATAACTAGAAAATCACCCGTCATGGTTTGACGAGTGCAAATTGCCTCTTCATTCGAGAGATTTCCCTTTAAATTTGACGTGCTTAAATAGATATATATGCGAGAGAAATGTTTAACATTGATTGAAAACAAATAAAATAAACATATGTTTTATGACAGGGAATATTTTTTTGTTTACATATTATTTAAATATTTCTTTATTCAAAAAAAACCTCTTGGTAAACAACATTCCGTGTGAAGTATTTTTCGTTCTTTAATAATTTTCCTTGTACTTCAGATGTCTTTGTGTAAATTTTAACGTGATTGGTAATCCTATACCTTCAAAGTGCAACATAGAGCTCTCCATGTGAAAAGTCAGGCTCGTCGAGGTAAATTCCAATATGATCGATTTGTTGATAGTCATCGTGTCAGCTGGAACGGGCGGCGGTTGAGAACGAATGGTAGATTCACCTCACTGGTGGATAATTTAATTCTTGGCAAGAAAACAACATTGCCACTATTGCATTCAGAAACAATTTGGCGTCCAAACTATATCATGCGCATGATATACCACTGTCGTAATTTACTACTTTCTATTAAGAAACGGAAATTAATTTGAAATATAGAATTAATATAATTTAAAATTTCTCTGGAACTATTGATCATAGCGAAATAAGTTTTATATCAATCGATAGCAAATTTTATTTCACTATTTTAGACCTATTAAATTTGAAATTAGAACGACAATTACTCTTTTAAATTTAAAATTACTGAAATTTAGGTTCTCTAACAATGAAATAATGCTGTTTAACGTATCGCAGTGCTATGGCGCGAGTTTTATTGTTGGTGACGTCCGAGCGTTACCGAAGGATTCTTGTCTATTATATTAGTAATAACCAGTTTCTATGCGGTTATTATTAATAATGGACTTCTATTATTAATAATGGCCGGTTATTATTAATACTAACAGATGAGTTACATTAATCGTAACATATAGGGGAGACCAGGACAAGATGGCGATGTTAACATTTAAACATTTTTTAATAAATTCATTTATTCAGGTAAATTCTTTTCCTTTCTATGTATTATTAAATTGGCATTTTATTCTGTTGTACTTAAATCGAGAAATTTTTATTTTAATATAAGCAAAGTTATTTTTCCATGAAGAAAGCAAAACAAAATCGTAAACTTGTCCAGGAACCGGGGTAAGATGAAAATTATGACAAAAGTTCAATGCATTTTTATTTTTAGAAAATATAAGTCAGAACACTAATTAATTAAACATTGTTAAGTATTTTTTCCTTGATAAGTTTGTAATGAAAGGATTATTTTAGTTAAAATTTGTGCTCATAGTGAATTAATATAACTCAAAACCAGCGTTTTTCATTTACAAAAATTAGACACAAATTCTCCTAATTTAGAGTCTAAGTAGTGCTCGGGCCACCATGTATGGCATTCGCAACAATCTATTTCATCTTCTGATGGAGGTTTAGGTAAAAAAAAAAAAGGTAAAAACAAGTAATATATAAAAAAAATTTTTAAGTCAATTCCTATTAGATCAACACAATGTATTTGAACTTGAGTTCAAATACATTTCAATACATCAAATTCAGTTATTATTCCACAAATTAATTATTTATTTCTTTTCTCAGCAAGATCACGTGATGCTTGATTATAAAAATAAGTTATTTCAAATGCTTGCGCTTTTCTGAAGGATCACGTGACAGTTGATTTTGTTTACGCATTCCTTAAGGATCACGTGACAGTTGATTGAAAAATAAAGTAGTAATCTTCATCGCAAATCGCTTGCACGTAATTAAAAATTATGGAACTTTTAAAAATTAATAACAATCGAAGGGAAAATGTCACAGAAATAAAATTAGTATCATTGAAAAGCTAAAAGTTTGTACTTTAAGATGGTATAAAAATATTTTTGGTCGGACGATTTTCTCCGAAGTTACGGCGGAAAAACGGTCTCGGTTAATTTCTAATTAACTGCCTGTTTAATTAGATCAATTAATTAAATTCGTTATTAACATCAAATGTCATCCACTACAAGTTTGAAAAAAGGTATTTGAACTTAAGTGGATGAATAAAAAGTATATTAACGATTGAAAATTTGAGCAAGATATATATAGGGAGATTGTGAACTAATAGTAGGAATTGAATAAATATTGATTTTGAAAAGCACATTGTCTTCGGTAGTCATGAACGGCAAAGAATAACCAAATATCTTAGGTATTAGTCCACGAGATCTTGCGTTGAAGATCTTGAAAATCACAGGAGAAATGCGGAAAAAACACGAACACCATATAAAAACAACGAAATGAGGGTAGTGAATTCATTGTGCGATTTCTTTCTTTCTAGCAGTGTGGGAGAGCTAATAATATCTGTATGGTGGTGAAGCAAAAGCAGTATCAACTTGAAAGCCATTTGCCATCTTGCCCTGGTACCCCTTATCTATGTATGTATCTTCTACACAATATTTTAGTTCTTTATGTATCTTTCTTTTGTACACAATATTTTAGTTTCTCTGTTGCTTGCATTGCACGAAAGTTAGTGAATTCTTCAAGAAAAATAAATTCTGTTTATTCTTTGTTATTTTTATTTGCAAATATTTTCGTTCATTAGCACCTTTCAAATATTGGTTGGAAGAGCAGCAATTATATTCAAGTCGAATTTAATTTGAAAAAGTTTTTAATAGATTTTATTAGCTTAAGCTTCTATATCACCACAGAGAAAGACTGCAAAGTATTTATGGAAGCTCTGCAGTGAAAGGTGTATCATATTTGAAATAAACATAAGACGCTTAACAAGCAAAATCATCTGTGTCAATTTTTTAAAATTTCAAAAAAAGACAAAAAAATCTCACTTATTCGCAACGATTAACGAATGTTTCTAATTTATATAAGATCTCATTTAGACATGTGAATACATCTTCCTACCAGACGGAGCGAGTATTTCTTCGTCTTTCAAATTTCAAAAAATTGAGATAGGTGGCGTTGATGTTAAGCTAAGAAATTTGACATTTTCTAAGCGTACTGAAGACAACAATCTTATAAAAATACTTTAAATGCTAATTAATGTCGCCAACCAAACTTCTGAAAATTAGGAGATAGCCATTGACAATGCATTGCGCACCGGAAGCTCCAGGAACCCAAACGAAGCAAAACGGAAAATCCATACATATGTCAACAAAAAATTTTAGCCGAATACTTAAACACGTATATCTAGAAGGCAATTTTTTTATTTTCAGCTTTAAGCAAACAAAGAGTAGAGAGCAAATTTTTATTGGAATCAATCGAGGAATGTAACTTTTTTTCTCATTCGTGATAGAATTCAGAGATCCTGGAAACGGGGAATAATGTTATCCACTATCTGGCGGATATCAATGTTATCAGGTACAGGAGGCATCCTATTACCATGAGGCCTCCTTTGTCTACGAGGCCTTACCCTTCCGTGAGGAACGCGACACAGGGGACAACTATTGTTCTTGCGCAACCACTTGTCGATACATGACTGATGAAATACATGAGAGCACAGAAGGCGCTTAAATTGATTCTGGCGAAAAGATCTATTTGGGCACAAAGGGCATACAAATTCTGTTGGAGTGTCCCTGCTAGGGGCCTGACCTTCTCCGCTGGTGCTTGCTTCTTGTACAGTGACAGATTGCGAGTCTTGGTCTGTTCCTGTTACCACTGAAGAAGCTGTCGTCCCAGCAGAGGCGTCGGGAGAATCCACATTTTCAGGAACTGGAGGATTCCGATTACGATGATGCCTCCTTTGTCTATGAGCCCTTTTACTTCTGTATGGAGTTTGACAGACAGGACAATTTCTGTTGTCTTTCAACCACTTGTCGATACATGACTGATGAAATACATGAGAGCACCGAAGACGCTTAATTTGATTCTGGCGAAAAGATGTATTCGGGCACATAGGGCATGCAAATGCTGTTGCAGTGTCTATAGCCATCAGAGTGTCCGTTCCAGGAGGCTGACCTTCTCCGCTGGTGCTTGCGCCTTGTACAATGGCAGATTGCGAGTCTTGATCTGTTCCTGTTACCATCGAAGAAGCTGTAGTTTCAACAGAAGCGTCGAGAGAAAAGTTGTGGTTTCCGGTATTTTCCATGCGGTTTTCGGTCTGTAAGCGAGTACTAAGGGGTTAATATTATCCGCTGTTGCTTCCCTCTTGTATATTGACAGATGATAGGTCACTTTTCTCGTCCCTCAGGCGATGTATCTGGATCTATCCTGTCACCACTGAAGATGTCACGTTTTCATCAGAAACTACTTGAGCATCCTTGCGTTGTCGGTAACTTTCCGTAGCTATTTCTTCCTGAAAACGGAAAAAATTAACAAATTGTCGTGAAAACACGTTGGAGACATGACATGGAATGGAAACATTCGATGGACATAAGATGACCGCTCAACTTTTTATTTACGTTAAACAATCTAGGTTTTTCATCAACCCTCATGGGAAAATATTTTTAAATTAACTCTCCGTTGGTGGCAATCATTTTCATCTTTAAAAGTTCGAATTGTTTTTTGCGGTTTCAAATATATTCTATGATAGGTTCATCCGGTTTTGATAATTTTTCCTTATAACTATTATAATTAGTCTAATGAGAAAAAGAGACGTTGAGAGTCTCTGTAAAAAAATTAAAATTGTAATGTGTTAAAAACAGCTAATAAGTTCAGACTACATGCGTATCTATTAGATAATACGATTAACGGAGGGTTAAATTGAAGTCATCATTTCTTATTTTTGATTGTCAATTATTAACTTCGTAGTGGGCTCCACCCCTTACTCGCTCACGCTCGCCAGCCCCCAGAAGGATTTTATAGCAACTCTTCCAAGTTTGTTATGCAAACACTCCTCACTTCGTTCGCTACAATGTGGACACTGAGCATGTTAGAAAAAAGCATTTATGGTTCATCTTAGCAGATTTCCTTTTAATGTTTCAACATAAATCAGTACAGAATAAAATTGTTAGCCTTTTAGAAAATATCTTTTTCTTGAATTTTTAAGCATTTAGAAGACAAATTACACATTCAAATGAAGCTAACAAAGTAAATTCTGAAAATTCAAATGTGTAACGGTAAATAGGAGTTTTAAAATATATAAAAAGAATCATAACAATAAATCGGTAAGATTTAAGAACAAGGTGCTGGTTCTTTGCCAAGCTCGCCATAATCGCTCTAATCTTTAGAAAGTCCGCCGAAAGGGAAAAAAATGTTTCAAAATTACTGCATTTGGCGAGTAATCGCCCAAAAGAAATTTGATTTTGAAACAGAAGCGCAGTTTGAAATGTGGCCAGCACGCTGAATATGTTGAAACAATTTATTTTTCCTTCCTCCTGAACGCCTTCCAAAATTTTCATCGAGTCATTTGCATGAAGAATTCGTCTACTTTCTTTGTTTTGATTATATTTCATAGCAATGTCAAGACTCATTATTAAGTCGTTCAAAAGAAGGCTCAACCCACGTGAGACAGCAATTGCTACAGATGTTACATAATCCTACAGATGACTAACTCATTTTTTGGTGGTAAGCGCACAAGTTATATATATATATGTTACGGTCAATGTGGACAATCGGTTGTCGTGTATAATCACTGGCTATTATCCATAATAACCAATTAAGAAGGTTAAAGTGTATAATTTATGAGAATTTATCACTTTAACCAGTTGTTATGAATAATTACTAATGAAATTTGGTCAGTGTGACTAACTACATGGATATGATGATCTCATTGATCAAAATTCCTTGGTTAATGAGATTAATTAACCCCTTCCTATAAAATAACGAGTATAGCTCATCATTAGTTTTCATGCTGTACAGCACCATGCCATGATTAAATTTTACCAGAAGGGGTTAAGCAAAATTATTCTAACATTCGAGCAAGCAAAGCTGTAGGATGTTTTTTGTAAGTTAAAAAAAATTTGCCTGGTGCCGATTTCAGAGGCCGCAAACATCGCGAGCACAATTTTCCCTGTTTCATTTGAGTAATTAAAAAACGCATATTCCTTACATTCAAAGAACTAGCGAAGATAATAGGTTCCGAAGCCGTAAGACGTTTTTGCCTGATGCCCACTTTAGATTCCCATGGCACCGAGAATCCGGTTGAAATTCTAAATTTGAAACAGGAGATAGTGCCAAGACAACCCACAAATACTTTGGTTTCGAAAACATTTAACTTTAAGCGATTAACCTTTAACTATGACACCCGCACAAAAAAGATTTCAACCGAAAATAATTACATTAGCCAAACTTCATTGGTAATTAATCTTAATAACCGGTTATGTGATAAATTCTTATAAATTATACACTTTAACCGGCAAATTTGGTATAATCGCCGGTTATTATGCACAATAACCGCGGTGATTAACTATAATAAACGATTATCCACATCGACCGACACACACACACACACACACACA
>BGPR01004220.1:0-13763 GCA_013235015.1 Araneus ventricosus | reverse complement strand
CCATTTTGCACATTCAAGGGAACAAAGATAATTTCTTAAAGCAAATGATGAATCATCGAACATCAAGAGCTAATCAGTTTGCTTTTCCTTATCTGCCTTCCTTTACTTATGTCTGCAGATGCAGATCGAAATACTCTCTGTATTTCTTCCAAATCATAACGAAATAATAAATAAAATAATGATCAACTACGAAAATAAAATTCCAGTTTCCTTCTTCCTTATTACATTCATCATTATATCACTTGTATCAAAACTTGTGCAGAAAAATTCTAATTTTTAAAAAAAATTAGAACTTTTCATATGTTTGAATATAAACGACTTACGTATTCTTAAATAATGCGAAAATTCGGAGCAGAGTCAAAAGTTGAGAGTGTTCCGGCTTCTTCGGGAGGTTTTGTCATTCTAAGGTATTCAAGGTGAGCCTGACGCTATTAGCACGTCGGTATTGTATAATATTTTTTCGACCTTGATCAATATTCTCAACTCTACACAATATCGTACAAATATCGTAGCAATACTGCAAGGCATCTTGTGAAAGCAATTACAAAATGTATTCTTGTATTATTAGTCAAACCGAAGGGGATTTTGGGACATGCTTTAAAACGAGGACAATACCAATCAAATAAACCAACGTCTTGGAGCATGGCCAGCTAATTTAACCCCTTAAGGATCGCATTTTTTTGCTATCTAATAACATGACCCCTCCTGTTTCGGAAAGGGGCTGTCGTTTTCATTCATCTAAGAAGGCATAGAATACTTGAGATGCGTATGAACTCTGCGTAATTCTTGTGTCAAATAATAAAGCTAATTAATAATTAAATGTTAGTTTATAAGCCTAAAAATGTAATAATTCGATGCACGTCAATCTGACTGGCGCGAGACATAAGGGGTTAAGTACACGCTCCAAAACAAATACGCCCCTTCTAATGTAAACGAGAATAATTTTATAATATTACCGAAAACATTAAAACTGCACGTTATGTGAGAATTCCATATTTTTTGTATTTTGTCGTTTCCGTTTTCAAAGCCTTTTTTTTTGTTACTCGGTCCCATTTCTCACTTTCTGGACTTTCTTATCTCCCCTATATGTTTACCGTCGCTTCGTTTCACGGTTAAGTTTACAGCTAAAATGAGTAAAATGAGACATCCCACTGTTCTGGGCCAATATTTAAACAAAATGTAAACGAAATTGTCGAAAAAAACATGCTGTACGCTTCTCCAAAGTAATAAATAAATCATTAAATTAAAATAAGTAAATAAACAAAGGAATCGGCATGCACAGGCATAATCCGAGATTCATTATATAATTTCATTTTCAAATACCTTGATAGTGCGCCAGATAGTGCGATGGTGATTAATCAAGTAATAATATTAAACGGGAGAAGGTTTTACAGCGTCTTGAAAAGTTAGATAAGAATCAATGTAGGAAACTAAAAAAAAATAATATTTGCCTCTTTCTAATGACCTGACAGCCTATATGTTTATTACTAGCCATATAGAATTGTTCGGAAACACGGCTGAATTCTAGAAATTATTTAGCACTTTTAAAATGGTGCCAAGTCGCCAAAGCTAATGATTTGGTGCAAAAGTCAAAATATCCCTTTGGTGACTTGGCTGTTTTAAGAGTACCAACTAATAGATTTCTTCATTGAAGAGTTGTAGCAGTTTTATTTTTTGTTTTTTTATTTGAGTTCAAACAGTCGAATTCTCTATTGGGTTGAAATCTAGTTTAAAAAGTCCCTTGCTTTTTTCCGCCAATCTGACAGCCATTTGGCCACCTAATCATTACTGCTTCGATGCATTGTTTAGTCACCAAATAGGTTGTCAACTAGGCGAAAAATGGAAGGATAACATTAAACAAGATTTCTACCCTCTCTCTCTTTCAAGCTGAAAATTTTTTAACCGACAGAGATTAAGGACAGAGAAAATTTAAGCCTCCTCTGTAAACTCCTTTTCGTGTTTGAACATCGCTTCCTTCCGCGGTTAAGTTTACAACTGAAATGACTTTTCCCGTCGTACAGAGGCAACATCTAACCATTTTGACCGGACACAGCATCTAACCAATATATAAAGGAAATTGCCGAAGAAATGTATTGTGTACGTTTCTCCCAAATATATAATAAGCAATGCATTGAAATAAAATGATTAAAAAGGAACAGCTTTGGCATACGGCATAACTGGCGATAATCTTGTATTGGCGACTTTTTGTCGCCTAACCGAACATCGCATCGTTAAGTCGCCAAAACAAAACATCGCCAGTGATGCCATATATCAAAGCTATAGGATTAAAAAATATTCCGAATACGTAAGCATAATCAAATGACCATTATATAATTAAATTTTCAAATGTGTTGACAGCGCCAAGATGATCGCTATTAATAAAAGCAGATTACTACAGTATTGATAGCTATTAACGAGGGAATATTTTGCAGCTTTTTCAACATTTAGATAAAAAATAATGTACCAAACTAGAGAAATTAAAAGTGTCCTCTTTCTAATTATTTAAAAGTCTGCACCGTTGTTGGTAGCCAGACAGCATTGCTCGGATATACGGTACGCAGCTGTTTTGAGACAGTCTAGTCCAGACAGACAGTCTCATTTTACCATAAGATATCGTACGACGAATAATTTCTTTCTGCACAGTATCTCACTTAGTCACACTGATGTGAATAGCTGTAAATCTTGTGCTTTGTATTGTACTTTGAGAATTCCTTGTTCTTCAAATTGACATCTTTTGAATCATGATCGACGGGTAGGACTGACAGAAACGGTTCGGTAGAGAAATTTGAACTTTTCAAGAGATAACTCACCAAATTCGGCATTAGATTTAAAACAGTTGTCGAAAGAATTGTAAAATTAAGAAGTAGACAGACCCTTATTTTTAAGACAAACCGATTAAGGATATATCAAATTTGAGCTCTACATAGTTCATTGACACTTTGGATTAAAAATAATTCTTACACAATTAATAATATGCTTAAACAACCAAGTAGAAAATTAGTAATGATACCATGTATACCAAAGTAATGAAAATTTAAAAGACTTTATTGAAGTAATAGATTTTTCACTCCAAGTAAAATTTACAAAAGCAATTCATAAATTGATAACTCTCCTCTTAACTCTAAAATCTGGTTTGACGATACTGTTTCGGAAATAAATTTTAAAAACATATTTTGTAAAACTTACCCCAAAAAGTTGATGAAGAAATTGGAGATTCTATAAAAAACTACGGGTATGTATTTTCCGGTTGAATTTTAGAATAAGTATTTGGGGAGAAAAGTTCAAAAACAAATTACCCTGTGCTGGAAAGAGAAGTTGAGACAAAATCCACTGCTGATTATATTAATTGAAGAAATTGTATAGTTAAAATCAGTCTCGCATTTCTGCTTAATTTATTTATTTGGCAACAAAATCGTTATTTAGACAGAATTCATCTGTAGTGGGTGCAATATTGCGCTCGTAAATACCATTTTATAGACGTATATCATTTTTTTCTAATTCTTTTTTGAGAGACTATTTTATAATATCCTCTCTACCAGTTAAATTTAATGCATTATCCAGTGCAGACGATTTTCTAAAATTGTAGCATCTTTTATATTCTTTTTGTCTATTTTAAATTTATTTTTTTCCAGAACGGCAATAAAAAATTGTTGTTAAAAATAATTATAGAATAAAGCATTAAAAGAAGGTTATTTAGAATAAAATGTTTTATCGTGAAGATGAATTTTTTTTTCATCAATTGCCCTACACGTCTCTGCTATCTCAGCGAAAGAAAGAGCAAAGCATAGAATTGGCAAGTTTATGTCTTTTGATAGCCAAGATAAAATATGAAATGTAAAGTTTAATGCAATGAGTTACCACTGAATTGATTTCTGTAGTGTGGTGTGAAATTAAGCCCCTTTCCTGGGTATTTTTCATCCCCTCAACTCTCTGGGGAACGTCGGGCGGAAAGGGGGGGAATTTAAGTATTGGAAAAAAGAATATGTGTTCCAAATCGTAAATATCTAGCTTGAACGGTCGCAAAAATTGCACCCTCCGCATATGCGTGAGTGCGTACGTTGGAATCAGAATATAAGACCATTTTCAAGGCAGCCTTCTGCATGCAATATGCGATAGATCATGGAAGACGGGAATCGTCAATTAAAGACCCTCAACTTGTAGCGATTATATTCAAACCACCTCAGTTGAGGTGATTAGAAGTTTCTCGACACCGCAGTCCGCTTCTAGCTTGAGGCGATTCTTAATCCTCCCTCGGGATCACACTGACGAGTACGGGCGGATGGTGCCTGACAGGCACAAATAAATAATATCCTCATTAATGTTGTTAATACCCATTAATTTTTATTTTCACACTTTAAAATTAATCACTGACCTTCGTGGGAAGACTTAAAAGACAGAACTGAGAATATCGTTGCACAACGATCATTAGAAAAAAAAAAGGAAAAAACCACACAGTGGCGAATCCGGGGCATGCAGTGTGTGTAATTGTGATGTCGCCTTTACTTTGTAACTGTTCTTTATATTCAATAAATCTTTCTTCGTATGCCCATCTAACTGACAGGGAACGCATACTGCTGCGAAAATATAGGGGAGGAGCTATGGGACTCCAGCCCCCCCCCCATGAAGTAAAGCAAAATTATATGTATTTTTTCAAATAAAAATGCCTGTTTGTTCTTAATGTCTTTTTTTAAATATGAAACGTCTCAACTTTGCTTTCTGGCTTGACAGGATCGAAAATTTTCCCACTTTTGTAGTCATTCCACTCGTACTGGTAGTGTTAACGCGGTCGAAAACATTTTTTTGCTATTTATTCCATTGTGATTTTATCAAATTATCGGAAGTACTGTATTTCCCTTTGTTATTTTTATTTTCAGGTGAGCAAAGTTAAAGTGTTTTGACATGTGATTACAACGATTCAAAATTTTGATGAACTTAGAACACCCCCTCCGCCAGACCAAAAACTTGGATGCGCCACTGGAACTATGTACTTCTTCCCTTTCGGAACACAGGACAACAAAGTCTTCCCATCTTTTAAACCAAACACACTGGTGTATTGTTCTTTCCTTTGACCGAAACAAATCACGGGGTAACTGTTTTTTACAACAATAAATTTTACCTGAAAAAGTCAGGAAATAAGTAAAATAAACATCCATGAAAGCAAATGTCAGATATTACGAACCATCATATGCGTGACAAACTCGGGTGCAATGTGCCTGTGAGATCAATATGGCGATATCTGCATTCCACGTAGCGGGCAACTCAAATGAATGGGGGGAGGAGTTCGTACATCAGGTGAAGAAAGGACACTACTAGAAAGGGCGGACTTGTACACTCCTTGAAAGTAGAGGAAGGGGGCGACGAAATCGTCCGAGCTGTGCATCTGAGGCCGGTTGCGCCCGAGACGGAGAGTTAAGCAGGACATTCACGGTCACGCCACACCATGCAAATGGCGTGGTAGCGCTCCACATCATTCCAATTTTCATCCCATCCGTTTAGACAGACCATTCACGGCCGGAACCACGCAAACCCATCACCAACGAGCACTCCGATGCCCTATGTCTACAGCACACATTCCTCCCCCCGCTTTCGAAACGGGACCCCCTCAGTGGTTTTAAGGTTTTCGCTTTCGCGAGAGAGCCTCACTCTCCTACCCTCCGGTCGCATTTCAGCACTTATCGCCCAAGAGCCCAAGCGGATTAAAAGAGAAGTTGGATTTCCAAAACTTTCGACCGCACCGCTCCAATTCTCATCGGATTCTCGTTTTGACGCCAGGTTTTGGAGCGTTGCGAACGGATTTGCGTGGTGTGGAGTCACCATGAATGTCCAGCTTTAGGAATGGTCAAATTCTGCTGCAGCAGTTAAGCAATTCAATAGCTGTGAGCGAGATTATTCGCCGTCGGTTACGAAATTTCACGGTGTTAATAAGAGTCTGAATGAAAGGGAAATAAATTTTATGTATTGGAAAAAAGAATATTTGCCACAAATTTCAAGTCTGTGGTTCGAAGGGTCAGAACACCCTGTGTTTGAGTGATTGAATGTGAGTGTGTGTGTGTGCTGGCGCCCGCCCGCATGCAATTTTCTGAGACAGTGGTGATTTTTTCAATATATACTTTGGTAATTTACAATATATATCTTTAAAAAAATGTTTCAGCTTTTAGTGATCGTAGCGACATGTGCATTTCTTGTAAATCAAAAGCGTTACCTCTCTACTATTTCAACTTCCACTCTTTGTTTACCTCTGCCGGGAAAATCCCCGTCGTATGTCAGAAAAAACTGCGCTCTAGCAGATGCGTGTGTGTTGTGTTGGTTGTTAAATATTAAAGGATTTATTTTCGTAGTGACTTATTTTATTCATCTATTAATTACATAATCCTCTCAATCACCATAAGCTCAAAATGCATATATCGTTGCTTGACATGCAACACCACTTATCTCAATTTTTTGAAATTTCAAAGAGGAAGATTCAAATTAATTTTTCGTAACCAATAACGAATATTTCTGAATTTTTTTTAAGATCTACTATGAACATGAGACCACATGTTCCAACCAGACATAAAAAATTAGAAATATTCGTTGTTTGTTGCGAAAAATTCATTTGAATCCTCCTCTTTGGAATTTCAAAAAATTGAGATAGGTAGTGTTGGTTGTTAAGCGACGATATGCATCACCCGGCCACAGGGATAGTTCGCTAGCGATGCATATATGCATCGTACGTCCCGAAAGGGTAAATAAGCATCAGAATGGAAAGGAAATTAATTTGATGTATTGGAAAAAAAGAATATTTGCCACAGAGTTCAAGCCTCTAGTTCAAACGGTCAGAAATAACATCCTGTGCATGAGTGCGTGTGTGTGTGTTCTGGTGCCCACCCGCGTGCACTGTTTTGAGAGAGTAGTGACTCTTAATATCTGCTTTAATGAAGTCAATTCATGATCACGTGATAGATAACAAATGCGTCAATACGTATCGCATTGCCGGAAAATGTATTAACGGCAGCTTACGTCACTTTTATATTTTATCACCAAAAATTGCGTAACCTGTGTTTTTCTCAAAAATAGAAATAAGTTAGAACAAAGCTGTTTTGTGAAAGAAATTCTTATAAATCAATGAAAAAGAAGGCGTTTCTCTTTCATCATGACATGACAGATTGTTGGTCAAGGGCTGGTTAAATTATAAATTTTCGGTTACGCTTTCATTGATTAGATGAACATCTTCTTACTGAAATTCAGTTAAAAAACCAGAGACCAACTGCCATATTATTAATTTGAGTTTCGCTATTGAAAACTACTACAATGTTCAAAAAACTTTTCAGATATTTTTCCAAATGTAAAGGAATGATGCCATCTCTCAAAGGATCTAAGATCTGGATTTTCTGGTTTTTTTCAGTTTAGTTATTTTAACGTCCCGTTCTGATGAACAAGAGGGCTGTTTTGAGACGGATCTCGTAATTTTGAACCGCGGTCAAATGACGTGGACGACACCTGAGCTGGATCTCCAAACTTCCGCCGCACACCAACTGGATTTTTATGTAGAATTCCATTTAACATCACGCTTTGTCGGAAAGCAGTAAATAACAAAGGAGCTCAAACGAGAGAATAATCTCTTTGGAGTTCTATATCTCAGTGGAAGTTGGTATGTTAGACACTAAGCCTTATTGACAGTGCTGTTTCTCTTTTTCAACTTTGGTTCTAGAGAATCCAAGGATTGAGGCTCTATCTCTCAAAGCAACTGTGATCTGGAATGAGAATTCCATGTAACGTCACGCCCTGTCGGGAATCTATAAATAACGGAGGAGCTCAAACGAGAGAATAACCTCTTTGGAATTCTGTTTCTCATTGCGAGTTGGTCAGATGCTGGACGCTGAGCACTATTGATAGTGCCGTTTCTGGGAATTTTCGTTGAACAAAGCGTCGTTCTCCAATATCCTGCTTGTTAGAGTAATTCACCGTACACTCAACGGACATTTTTTGTAACAATACTTTCTCTTTGTACACTTTTATTTAAGTATTTATATTCCCACGGCGACACAGCCTACCCAGAGGGTGTAAGGCTCTGATTCGGACGGCGGGCAATAAAAAAACAACAATAAATAAATAAAAACGCTACATCAAATTGCATTCCCTCACTTCATGACTCGATTACGTAGAATTAAAAACAAAAGTGTGAGCAACCACAAAAGACAAAGAAAGTGTAAAAAATAAAGAAAAGGCAAGAAAAGGAATGTAAAAAAATGTGAGCAAAAGACAAATATAAATAAGAAATCAAAAAATATTAAGGGTTTAAACACACTTCAGAATGCATGATAATTCAAAGAACACAGTTTAAATGTCATATTCCAATAAGAAATCAAAAGTCACACGAATGTTAGAAAAGCAGAGACAACGTTCCTTCAGCCAGAAACCTCACTGCAGATGAAACTGGAAATCCTAAAGATCTCTTTCAGTTTCACAAGTCTTTGCTTATTATTAACTAAAATTTTAAACCATTTCCGTCAGTATGTCTATAAGAGAAATTGTTTGGTAAAAATAGAGTCAAAAACATTGTGGTCTTCTTCACATTGTGAACCGCATTTACAATTTGGTGTGCTGGTTAATTTGAAACGATAAAAATATGAAAAAATGGGCCAGGGCCTGTTAAAAACATAAAACATATTTGTTAGTAATAATTAAATTAGGGTCACACACACAGCAGATCCAATGTTCCTGTTTCCGAATCCATCCAATAATTTTGCCAGCTGCTTAATATATAAATTCTTTTATTTTAGGAAAGAGTAGGGATATAAAAAGGACATTAATTTTTTGACCGGCAAATGTAGCAATTTTAGGAAAGTGGTTGACTGCCTGGGACAGCAGCTTGGGTTTTGACCCAGAATAAAAAGTGTATCCCTCTCCTATTATTAATGTGCTTTTTAATGTTTAATACGAAACTGGATCTGATGATTAAACTTTTTAATGACTCAATCGACGACAGAGAGTCTGTGAAAATTTTTATTTTAGCTCCTCGTATGGGTGAGCATGCCAGCAAAAAAGCACTTATGGTTCATCTTAGCAGATTTGCTTCTGATGCTTCAATCAGCACAGAATAAATTTTTTGGCAGATTATTTTAGATTAAGGCAGAATTAATTTTTAATTAATTAATTTTTAGGCAGATTATTGTAGATGATTATTTTCTTGATTTTGTAAGGATTTAGAAGACAAATTGGATATTCAGGTGAAACTAACAAAAAATTACGAAGGTGCAAATAAAAAATGGTAAATGAGAGTTTCAAGATATCTAAAAATAATCCTAAAAACAAATCGGTAGCATTTAAGAACAGGGTGCGGTTTCGTTGCCAAGCTCACCATAATCGCTAGAAAGACAGACAAAAGTTGAATTTTTTTTTCAGAATTACCACATTTCGCGAATAATCGCCCAAAGGATAGTCGATTTTGGCGACAGAACCGCATTTTTAAGTCCGGCCAGCACGTTGAGCATGTTGAAACAAATAATTTTTCCTTCTTCCTGAACACCTTTTAAAACTTTTATCAATTGATTCGTTTGCACGATGAATTCGTCTTCTTTCCTTGTTTCGATAATATTTAACAGCAAGGTCAAGACTCGTCATTAAGTCATCTATACTTATAAAAGGCAATGTTTGTGTGTGCGTGCCTGCGTGCTCGCACTTACAAACTTGAAATTTGGCACACAGGTAGTCTTAATGGTGACTCAATGAACCTCGAAGCCTGAATTTTAAAATTTCATCTAGAAAATTTTTTATTTAATGTTTTGTGTTGGTTTGGGTGCTTTTTGGCACATTTTTGGCCGATCCACGAGGAATAATGATCGGAAAAAAACAATCGATGCACCATCAAATAGAGCAAACAATTATCGTTTTAATGACGTTTGTTTTGAAAGTCTAACGTAATTTCCTGAATTTTGAGAAATTTTTAAATAATAGTCAGTTTTCGAATGAAATTTTAAGATTTCAAAATCAAATGACTCCATCTCACGTTCTATTTTCCTTATCTTTTTGAAAATTTTCGAGCTAATAACGATTCTCCTTCATTTAAAACAAGAACGGTTAAAATACCAATTTAAGTCGATTTGTAATTAATTTTTTAGTTGATGGGGTCAGAGAAGTTTTTCAGAAGGAATCGGAATACGGAAATCCCGTTCAATCCAAGTGCGCGCCATCTGGCGGCAAAAATTAGAGCTATGGCTTTATTTGGCTTCTTGCCATGAATGAGGGTAGGTACGGGAATATGATGAATTACTTTTATTCCTTTAGTTTGAATGAATTATTAAACCGTTTAAGCAGGTTTAGGCAAATGGTTTTTTTCTCCTTTTGGTTATTTTTTCTTTGTGCGCGTTTGTCTGTTACGTTCTGATAAATTTCGCCTTATAATTCAAGCTCATGATAGACAATTTTTTTAATCTAGGTGGTCGTCTTGATTGTACGATTTTTATTTTTTATACTTTTGATTTGTTTCTAAAGTTTATTAAAAAACACTTGTTGTTTAAGTTGCTTCTGTTTAAGTTGCTTCTTGCTGTTTATTAATGATTTTCACGTAGCAATTTTTAATACAGTTTTGGATTAATGTACTCTGTACTGTTTTCCTACAGCTCAAATGTCATAATCGCGAAGCAAAATAAGCGGGAAAATCAATAATGTCTATCTTCTGTTTTGATTTTGTTTTCAAAGCTTTTACGTGTCATTGTGGGCGGTTTTTTTTTTAATTTGTTGATGTCCCGATTCCACGGGCAACGCCGTGCGGGTACTGCTACTAGTTGAAAATAAGGCTCAAACTCAATCGCACTCATTTTCTTTCCTTTTGAAAGTGAAACTACGTGAGACATCTATTGCTATAGATGTTGCCAAATCCTATAGCTAAATAACGCGTTTTTTGTAGGTGTACAAGTTAAATATATAGATAGATAAATATGCAGATGAGAAAGAAAATGCCACAACCCAGATTATTTTATTTAAATTCGAATGAAGATGTTAAAAGAAAGATCGGGATCGTGCCGGGATGTTTTGACTATTTAAAAAATAAAGGGAACAAAAATGATTTATCAAAGCTAGCGATGAATCGAATAACAAGAGCTGATCAGTTTGCTAGTTCTTACCAGCCTTCCAATATTAATGTCTGCATATTGATCGAAGTACTTTCTATTTTTTTTTCAAAGGCATGAAAAAATAATTAATAAAATAATGATCAGCGATGGAAAAAAAACTTCACTTTCTCACTGCCTTATAAAATTCACAATTATTTCACCTGCATCAAAACTTGGGAAAATTGGAACTCTTCATTTTTTTAAATTAGAACTTTTAATCTTTTCATATTATATAATATAAACTTCATGGGCATATATTTTATTGCGATTTAAAAATAAAGGCATTCAAAAACCCCTCATCTAGTGCCGAGAACGAAAACTGAAGGGAAAATATGTGGCTAAAATATGATGTAGGCACTCTGACGCATACAGAAAGAACCTATCGTTATAAACATCCCGGGAATTTCAGCATTGAAAAGAAATACGAATAACACAAAATTTCTAAGGATGACTAACAAATGAATGAATATAGTTAGAGAAGCAAAAGGAACGAATTAAGTCCGAGTACCTATGAATGGAAAAATCGTGGCGTAAGCTCATAAATAGCCGAGATAACAAACAAGTTAAGGGGTTAAACCTGGTTAACTTCAGGACAACCAGAGGACAATACAGGACATCACGCAGTACCTTAGCGCCACGGCATTGCTGATTCAGTCGATAAGCTAGTTTCCAGCAACAGCAGATAGGTGAGATCGACAATGAGGTGTTGTGAATGGTGTCACGTGACTTTCTTTTCCGACCAGTGATTGGGCCACGTAAAACTTGCTTTGTAACAGCGTTTACACTAGCGCAATTTCCCGCTTGCAGCAGAAAGGCACAGACCCAATCAAGATCACATGATTAAGTGTTCAGGCTGCTCATTATTTGAGAATCCATATTTTTTGTGGATTGTCGTTTCTGTATTCAAAGCCTTTTTTTTTTCATCGGTCCCATTTCTCATTTTCTGTGCTTTCTTATCTTCCTTTATGTTTTATACGCTTCGTTTTGCGGTTAAGTTTACAGAAAAAATGACACCTCCCGTTGTTCAGAGACAATATGTAACCAGAATATGAAAGAAATTGTCGAAGAAATGAGCTCAACTCTTCTTCAAAGTAATGAACAAAGCACTGAATTAAAATTTTAAAAAAGTGCATGTACAAACGTATTTAAAAAAACGTTATATTATTTAATTTTAAAATACATTGATAGTAAGCAAAGTAGTGCGACAGTGATTACCAAAGTAATAATAATAAACGAGAGGAGGTTTCACAGCGCCTTGAAGAGTTAGATCAGATTCAATGTAGGAAATTTTCCTCTCTCTAATGCGCTGACCGCCTACATCATTATTGATAGCCAGATAGCACTGATCAAAAACATGACTCAAATATAGAATTTGGAAAAATGACTGAAATATAGAAACTCGCCAAGGCTAATGATTAGGTGCAGAAGTGAAGATCTCGCTTTGGTGACTTGGCGCTGTTTTAGAGTACCGACTTCCAGATTTGATCTCTGATTTTTTTTTTTATTTCAACCAATAGAATTCTATATTTGGTTGAAATCTAATTTAAGGTGCCCATTCTTTTTCCGCCAACTTGACAACCACGCTGTAAAAAATATCCGTTTTTTTCCCGGACTTTTTCCGTATATTTGACGGTTTAAAGCTGTTTTGTTGACAAAACGGTTTTTCACCGTTTTCCGCTCCAGCCATAAACGGTTTTAAACCGTCAGTTCAAATTCTATTTTTCGTTATACGGTATTGCTTTCCGTATGATAACTTTCCCTTTTCTTAAATGTAATTTTATTGCATTCATTTCATGTTTTTAATAGGGTTCCATCTCCGCTATTGTTTACACATGTTGCAGTAACCTGTTGTCACTCATGAAAGCTAACCTTAAAACACGTGTTCTGGCAATAGTTGATTTTTACACCACTAGGTGGCGCCACTAGAGCTATAGTGACTTTAAAACTCAAATAGATTATTTTTACTTCATTTTATGAAGTCTCCGGTGGTCTAGTGGTTAGAGCGACTGCCTTTTCTTTCTATGAACGCTGTTCCGATCCCCGGCTCGGAGGAGTTAGAAGTTTTGTCACCATCTTGCATCGAAATCGTCCAAGTAAGTTCAATTAAGAATTATATTAATTAAACTAATTGAAATTAATAATTAAGCCTTGATTAATTAATATTCCTAATTGATAATACACATCAGCACATTTCAATTCGAACAGAAGAAGAAAAACAACTCAACTCAGTCGATGACGTCACTTACTTCGATGACTTAATTTTTACTTAGAAAACTTAATTTCATACGGTAAAAAACCGTTGTGACTATGGATTTACTTCGTAACTTTTACGGGAAAAACTTGTTCCTGTATGGTAAAAAACCGTTGTGCCTACGGATTTACTTCCTAACTTTTACGGTTTTGCACAACCAACCCAGCAGCCAGTTTAAAACCGTAAATTTTACGTGATTTTTTTACAGTGCATTTGTTCACCTAATCATAACTGCTTTAATGCATTATTTGGTTGCCAATTGTTTTGCCACGTTGGTAGAAAATTCTAGGGGAGCATTGCACTAAACTTCTATATTCTTTCTTTCAAGCTGACAATTTTTGAGCCGTGATTAAGGACAGAGGAAATTTAAGCCTCCTCTGTTACCTCCTTTTCGTGTTTGAACATCGCTTCCTTTCGCG